>BLKR01000007.1:0-108358 GCA_011170035.1 Teleogryllus occipitalis | reverse complement strand
CGCACAGTGGTTGATTTCCTTCATTTAGCAGTATTAAAATATTTTCAAGAGAACGGTAGAGCCGACGGCGTTGAAAATAGTCAGAATTATTCCTTGTGCTGTTTTCTATATTATATTTTAGTGAAATACTATAATAATAAATTCATTTTCCTAGAGGCTTGATATGGTTTACCAAGCCTCTTATCAATGTGGGAACTACTTAAAAGATTGTGTTGGCAATTGCCTACTAAAGGTTCATGAGACACTAAGAATGTAATATAGTGATTCGTACTCATACTTAATTGAGCAATTAAAATAATTATAAAAAATTAAGAACTTACAATATTTGGCATGAGTCACTCTCTGAATCTGCTATTCCGCCTTCAGGTGGAACAACAGCACCAGGAACATGTAACAACTCCAGAATTTTCGTCGGTAGCTCTTCAGTTTTCTTAGTTGGTAGTGGTCGGATACTTGTTGTAACTGGGTTGAAAGAAATCAATAGGAAATGAAGCAGATCTTCATTGCCACGTATCCTTGATGATTTTCGAGTACTTCTTTCTCGGCATGACTTGAACTCTTCCTGCGCGTCTTCAGACAGTTGTCCAATTGGGACAATCATTTCATTAATGAAATCAGCGCCATGAAATAGTATTTTGTGCACTGCTACAGGCATGAAATACCATCCGTATAAGCTGATGAACAGTTCTGCTGTTTCAATTGCGTATTTTCTGAAAGCTTCTGAATTCACATCATACCCGTTCCGCAATGCTTGTAAAGCAACGGAGAAGCGGCGAATGAGGGATTACTTTATGGGAAACTACCTTTATGGGAAACATACTTCATTAGCATTTCTCTATTCCGTAAATCTGTTGCATGAGGGAGTTCACCCTGACGCAAGAGCTCGAATAGCTCCCGTCGAGTTACTGTACAAGCATCTGAAAAAATTCGATTTTTTCGTTATGGAGCAAATTCGAGCAGAAATGTTTTTCACCATTTTGTTGCACAAAGTTTAGGAAATATATTCATGCAAAGAACATTCTTGGCAATTGCTGGCAACTCAAAATAACTCTGTTTAAATTTCTGATCGTTTAAGAAACCAGACTCAAAAACATGGTGATACTTTAGCATTAAAAATAGAACCAAATATGTAAAATTTTCTATTAAAAATTATTGCGTTTTAAAGAACATACCTTTAAGATTTTCGCTAATTTTCAATATTCAATATTTCCTTAAGAACGCGACGTCAGTAGGCAGTAACACCAAGCGCGTCAAAGCAGGACTGAGGCACGGCTGCGCTCGCGGCTCGGAGCGCTCAACGGACTGACCAACATTCTTCGGAAATTAGACGGACAGACGGACGACAGACGGACAGACGGACAGACGGACAGACGGACAGACGGACAGACGGACAGACGGACAGACGGACAGACGGACAGACGGACAGACGGACAGACGGACAGACGGACAGACGGACAGACGGACAGACGGACAGACGTTTTGAAAAACGCTTTTTCGGTATTAGGGGACCCCAAAGCGTGTATTTCCGTTTCAATCTCGAAATCGATTTTCCGCAGCATTACATAACTTTCTTTATACTACGTATATTACTCCCGTATATACGTAAGTATACGAGAAAGTAAAAATTAGCGTTATCGACGTTTGTGTTTTTCAGGTTTGACTGTATATTTAAATTCAAATATTCAACGGTGGATCAATAAAAAATATTTAGGTATTTTGAAAATACAAAATACTATCAAAAGTATTCTCGATACAAATACAAAATATATGTTCAAATATGTATTTTCGATACAAATACAAAATATATGTTCAAATATGTATTTTCGATACAAAATACAAGTTAAAAAAGTATCGAAAATACGTGTTTTAAATAGAAGTGTTTTCAATACTGTCCAACTCTGCTTCTAAAGTAGATGAGCCGCAGCTTATTATTGGCCAGTAGAGAGAAGCGGTAAGAAAAATCCGATAGAAAAACGATAATTTTTTTATACATTAACATGGATAGTTAATCACTACTGGTTTTAGTTTCACGAGTGGAATAGTCCTACAATATGTTTATTTTACCCAATAAATTTCCCGTTCCTGCATTCCTCCGTTCCTGCTCTGTTTCACTTCTAATGGTGCAATGGCGGCCGCTCAAGGGGAGGCAAGGAGCAACGGAATTCCCAATGAATAACGCCACCGAGCATGTTTCTAGCATTTGTATCCGCAATTTGCTTGGAGAATCTGGCCATTGCTCATTGAATGGCGGCAGTGTTACTTTGCACTTCTGTTGGCTATTAGGGCACAGGTGCCAGACTAAATTTGACTAACTTAATGTCTCAGTTTCTGATTCTGAACATACGCGCCACGCCTGAGCTCGATACATATGTTGAAAACAATTAGGTTTTTACAATTAGGAATAAATAAAACCAAAGTTAAATACTTCCGTATTAGTCATTGGGAAAATACAGTGTTTAGATCTTTATTTAAACATTGAACGAAATCTGCAGAATATTCGTAAAATCATCCTTTCTGGTACACACGTATCTGTTTAAAAGCAAATTTGAGTTAGTAAAAGAAACTCGTTATAATAAGTATGCGATAACTGAAACAGTATAACATATCGTTTTCTTTTGGCAAAGATGAGTAAAGCACTTTCGTGGAGTGGTGTAATTGTCGTAAATGTGAACTCTGGATGGAAAGGACTACAATTTGAGTCCAGCAAGGGCGTTTTTTTATCATTCTTTAAGTTCATTTAAAATATCAAACGAAAGAAAAGAATACTGAAGAACTTAACGAAGATAAACAGTTGCATTTATTTGTTGCCTATGAAATTTTTGCCAGTTCTGGTTTTGACACATCATCTTCATGATGCCAGGAACCCCTACTGACGTTATGAGGCGTGGCTTTCATGCGCTGAATGAAGGCTGAATGAAGAAGGCGTCAGAAGCGCATATCTTGCTCCTCTTTGTGCTGCCTTCTGCTCAGGGTCGGCGACACACGGGACCCCCTCATTGCCAAGTGCACAATTTTCACGCATCGCACGTCGTATTGGTGACAAAAGATGGCGCTTTGTACAAGAGGTCTTCAACCGAAGAGAGTTCACTTCTCACATGTTATGTCTTGATGTCGCAGAAAAGTAAAGCCTACACAAAGCCTTTAAACGAAAGCAATGACAACAAAAAAGGGCTGATAAAAAATTAGTTAACCTAACACATAAGACAGCACAATGTTAAAATGATGAGAATTTCTGTGTTTCGCCATGTCACAATAACTTTTTTTTAAAAAGTATACTCTTTTCCTTATAACGAATAGATATTGTTCTTTATTATATATCCGATAGTCAAGTTTTAGTTATGTCATTGAGTTTTCATCACTCTTTTGTATGATGTCATAATATTCTTAGCGTCGTCTTCTATTCTGTTTCGTCATTTTAATTCTCACGTTTACTTTCTTTTCAACACTAATTCTCACTGAAATATCTGAAACGCATATTTCTTGTCTTTTTTTGTAACAGATATTATCAAAGTTATTGCTCCTAGCAAATTCGAATGCACCAACAATGAATTGACATCGAATGTTTAGGGAAATGCATATTTTATTTCTATCGAACCTCTTTAAAGGTTGTTAATATATGTGCACTAATCAAGACAAATGATGACAGATGGCAAAGTTTTATAATGTTTATTTTTGCTTTTTTAGTATAAATGCCTTTTTTGCACAAATATCTTTTTTTAGAATCATTGGACTTTTTTGCATTTTATTTATTATTTTAATAGTACAATGCTAAGATATCAAAAAATTGCCCATGTTCCAACGTGACCATTAATTATGAAATCTTCAATTCACGTGTCTGTATTTTAAAATAAGAGACTTCCTGAAAGTATACATATTTTTTTCCATTTTCGTATTTCATAAATATCAATGTTCTGAGAACATAGTCGATTGACAATACACCGACGGCACCGAAATTTTAAGTGGAAATAAATGGAAATTCTCAGGTTTCAGGGTTGCTAATGTGAGACTTCTAACACATATACCAGTCTCATCAGTAGATTTTGAAAGATCCTTCTCCGCATTCAAATTGATTTTGTCTCCCAATCTTCTCAAATTTGAAATTGTGATACTTAAAAAGTTTCTGGTAATACATTTCAATGTAAACTGTGAAGAATTAAATGTAAAATAGTTTTAAATATGTAAATATTGTTTTACATTAAAATATACTTGCTTGTTTTCTGCATTAAAGTTTACAAAATAATATAAATAAAACTTACAAACAATTTTTCATTTTATTGTGTATATAACTGATGACAGTGCTTTTTTTCTCCTTATTCTAGACATTTTCGGTGCCTTTTTAGGCGCCTAAAAGACGAATTTTTAGTGATAATATAGTATAGATATATTTTAGTATAGTCATGATATTACGCCAGCACAATTACAAACCAAATGAGTAGTAAACTATTTTTGTGTATTTTCAAATGTAAAGTAGTAATCTATTTTCTCTATAAAATGAAATATTTCTAAAATGTCTCAGTAATAACTTCATGCTTCAAGAGTATTGATGAGACCGTACAAAAGATCCATTTTGATACGAAACTACATTGCAAGGAACTTAAAAAAGGCTGAGATATTTTACTGATAAACACATCGTACACCATTACATTTAACGTTAACATAGGCCGCGCCACAGTTACCAAATATTCTCCATATCTCATCAAATTCTAATCTTAACACAAACGGTCGTGACGTTCCTTGGAGGAACAGGGCCAGGTGAGAAGATAAAACCAAATTTTCGCAACTCACGTAGTTGTCAAAAAAAGTGGGTACACAACATATGTTATATTGTCCTGCAGCTCTTTTAGAGTAGAAACATAATGAAAGCCATTCTCTGGTCTGTCGCGTTACTTAAAGTATGTGGTTATTGCAAAGTGTTTTCTAAACATACTAAGTTAGGTAATATTGTGGGAAGCTCCACATTCATGTGGTATTTTAACAGGTTCATCCAATGAAAGCGTAGGCATTCCCGGCTGCTGTCCAAAACATGCAGCGTTCTAGCTACAGTTGCCAACATTTCGGCCGTCATACTACAGTCACAAGGAACAGTGCCAGGTGTCGCGTGATGGATGACGCGTGATTTTTATTGGGCTGTAAACAAGCAAGCGTGCCTTCTCGGCCCTTTCCTGCTCTGCACAGCAGCGCTTGCTCGTGTACAGCCACCTTCAGATGCATTTTTTGCTGAATTGATTGATTGATTAGTGATTCTGGGTGCGTCAACTACTGAGGTCATTAGTCCCGTAAGTGTAGTGCATATTTTTCGTCGGGCTGTGGCGGTGATCTTTCCCCACTGGATGGCGAGATCCGGCGCCGACCTACCGTTGACTAGCGGGGTTTTCCCCAACCCGGTATCTCCCACCAGCGGGGCACCGCCCCAGCCGGGACAAGCTCTAAGCTCCCGATCGTTCTCCCGGAATGTGTGGTAGTGTAGTGCATGTTAGTGTGTGTGTGTGTGTAAGGGGTGAGGATAGGATAAAGAAGAGGAAGGAAAGATAAGAGTGCGCCCCGTTTGTTAGGGTACTTCTCCGGCATTTGCTTGGTGTTGATCGGAGAAACCACGGAAAACCACCGATCAGAGCAGCCGGTCGCTAGAATTCTCCTCCTCACAGCAACTGAATTCGATCTAGCTGAAAAGCTAATGTCGAAAATCCTTCCGTCGTTGGGGGTCGAACCTAGAACCTCCCGGTCAGAGGCACTGCAGTGACATCAGTTGATGCGCTGAGCCACCGCACCCAAGACAATAGACAGCTCGCCGCTCACACACGTCTCACGCTGTTGCGTCGGAATGCGCCTAGGCGCTTGGAAACGCAGTGGGCCAGTCGACGCGGGACGGGACACAAAGTTCGATAAAAACACAAAATTCGTGATAGCTCTAAAAAGCTAGCTTATTTTCTAGCCTGCGGGGAAATCTCGATTGACGACCTCTAGCATCGCGTCGCGTCGCACCGGTTGTAAATCTGTTGCCGCTGCTTCCTGCTTCACTCTTTGCACAAAGGAGAACAATGAAGCAGCGACAGATTTACAAGCGGCAAAGGCCAGGCTCATGAGTACGGCTTGTTCAAGGATATTTCTCTACGACGCGTCGATGAACTGAACTTATATTGATGCACGATATCACTGATACTTACAAATATTTTTATAAGTGTTTCAATAAAATGTTTTAATGAGACATTCGTCAGACGCTTAAACAATATCTTTGTCGTTTTTAATTTCGGACGATACTCGAAGCAAAAATGCTAAATCCTAATTAAGACAATGGAAGTTAAGTGAGCACGCATCTAGTTGCGTATTGCCGGACACCGGTGATAGCCAACAAAACGCGAAACGTCGTGTTGAAAATTTAGCCAGTCCTAAACACATTATCCCGTTTTTCTCAAAATTAAAATTATTTTCGAAATTAGAAACGATAACACTTGGCCTAGCACACTCCCGAGAGCGTATGTAGTGGCTGATTAGCTGATCTTCAAGATTCAAGAATTTTGAAGTCCAGGTGGGAACTGAGAGACATAAAATCTACCACCAAAAACATTATCCTTGATTACACCCGCTAATTCGAGGGATGAATAATTGTTAGGAGCACTGGGTCATCGACCTAGCTAAGGCGGTTGACATACCATACATTCGAAAAGTAATGCATTCAAGTTATACCTTCAGGTTTCAGATTTGTATCTGCCCGTGTCCCAAAGTTGACAGAAATCGAAAACAAGAAATGCACGTAGGGAAATGATTTTGCAAGTAATACATATTAGATATTATTTTTTAAAGTCTACTGCAGTTTATGCTATTGTAATGTATTTAATATCTTTAAGAACCATATTCTTTTAAGCAACACGAATATTTCCAGCATGTATGAAGAATTAAAGAAATAGATCACTTGATCATTTCATAATAAATGTAAAATTCATATTTTTCAGTGATATTGTAAAAAAACAATTTCATCTGTCTGTAATTTTGTGTATCATAAATATTGTCGTATCAAATAAGTAGAGTAACTGCACAAATCTTTCGTTTTTTAATACATATTTCTTCACTGGAACATGGAATTCGAATTTATTCTCCTAAACGGTCCCATAAAATAATGTTCAGAAAGTCGAACTTCATGTCAAAACATTCAATAACTCGAATTTCTTATTTATTTCTTCAAATTCAAGGTATCAAACTCTTGCTGCATTCGAATGGTATATAGTGTTTCCTCATTGTATAAACAAGATCGAGACGATAAGCCCTCAGAGATCGTTTCACGTAATTTCCAGCATCTCGGGTAACTTCTCAATGAGCACCGCGCGATGGGGTGTTTAGCCTCACGGCGCAGCCCCCGCCCCCCGCCCCCGCCCCCCGCCCCCGCCCCCCGCCCGTCGCCCAACGCCCCTCGCTCTCGTTAACTGCCGGACTCTCCCTCGTACGCGCAGGTCGCCCACCTGTGGCGTAAACACCACCTCGTGTGATCTCCCGGAAACAAATGCAGTGTTTCGGTTCTCCTTACCGTAAGGATTAAGCAACCCCACATTATTGTTTTCGGTGGCGTAGAAGAGCTGGTAATCTCCAGCCATTACGTACGTAAGTTCTGGGGACCGGAGCAGACTTTTGATAAGTGCCTCCGTTTGGAGAGGTTTAGTGCTTCTCGAATTCACTGTGTAAGAGGACACGCGCTATGGGGAACGTGCGAGGTAAGTTGGCCCTAGTTGCGAAGGGGTGTGCTTGAAGAGACGTCTGGTGTAATTGTCCGAGTGTTATACGTCTTATGCGTGTGCATTCCGTGTTTATTTAGTTCACGCATTTTTTTATTTTTTTATTTATTTTTTTACTAATTTAAAAGTATGTTTTGCATGTTACCGGAAATAAAGTATACTCTTAGAAAAGTGTTGACACAGATAAAATCTACTTCTGGACGGATGATTTCTTAAAAATATCCTGAAATTTGAAAGAGTTTTACCTGTTCGGATGTACACACCACGTGTTTAATCGTATCACAAAGGGGCGAACATATTCTCAGTTTCATCCGATCCAGTGGAGCACTCAAAAAAACTTCAAAAACATTGTTCATATACATTTTTTTTATTTATTTTTGAGGAATGTGAGTAGTAACGTGTGTCTTAGAGTGTGTTCTGGGTTTATAAAATGCAAGAATTTTGTATCACCCCTTTTGACAATAACAATTTTTCCGAAGAAGAAGTTTTGTTTGACTTTAAGTTTTTGCATTAAATCAGGATTTTCATAATTTACATAAATTGCCATTTTTCATTAATTTACAATACAATCATTGGAAAACAAAAATCAATAAATTTACAGGGATCTATGTTAAAATACGACTCCAAATTCATAGAAACGACGTTAATAGAACAAGGTGATAAACTAAAACGCAAAAAATTAGCTCTTCCCAAATGCTTTGGAAACGAGCATTTTTAATGCCTCCTAGTCGTTGAAACATAACCAAGAAAAATTAAGAATTTTTTCCTAAACTAAGTCGCCTAAAATATCTATATATAATTAGTATTAAAAACACTATGAACATTTCGAAAGACATCATGTGCGAGCAAAACAATGGAATGAAGAGAAACTGATACAAAGAATAAAATTAAAATGACAAAAAAGTAAAATACACAATTAAAATGAATGATTTGAGCTTTATATTGAAAATTATTTTTTTAAATGTAAACGATTCCCTTAAATACTAGTCTTCAGTCAACCATTTCATGAAACTAATAAAATTACGTAGAATTCGTTTGGGCGATTCCTTTATACCATTGAAATATCAATAATAATTTTTGTTAAATTAACGGCATTTTAATTGTAAAAACTAGCGTTGAAACAGAATGGCGTAGACCTCGGACTAGTTGGTTTACTCATCTCTGAAGTCTAGGTTAGCTATTTCATATTGTCCTACCCTAGTTCCAGCAGTTACCAGCGCCTAAAAGTCATTATTTTTCATATTTTCTCAATTTTTCGGGTCCATAATAATATAATTGAAATAAGACTACGAATATTATAGATGAGTAAAAAAACTCCTACATGCAAATTTTCACTGAAAAAAATGGAGTTGTTCTTGAAAAAATGTCCGAGCATTGAAAATACGCAATTTTGAGCTTGAAAGAAAACTTTTGAGTTTGCGAGAAACTTCATAAGAAATAATTTGAAGTACTTTTGCTAACAAATGAAATAATGTAAAAAATACTCATAATGTAAAAGTTAACCATGTGAGAGATATTTAAAGAATAAATGTGGATAATTTTGTAAAGAGGATGCCCTTACAATGTAAAATAATATATTGTAATGGCGATTATGACATGCACATTATTCAATGCAATTAGCACTCTTCATACAAATGGTTAAAGAAATATTTGGAGCCATTTTTGAGAAAATCTTTTGTGTGTGTGTGTGTATGTGTGTGTGTGTGTGTGTGTGTGTGTGTGTGTGTGTGTGTGTGTGTGTGTGTGTGTGTGTGTGTGCGTGCTGCTATTTCACTCAAAATTACCCCAACTCCTCATAATTAGATCTAATTTTGAAGAACATATTTAATTCAAAGGACAAATTTCTATCTTTAATATTTTAGTTGTAGGAAGGTGCCGAATGATTTTTAACTTTTTTGAACTTTCCGAAAATTCAGAGAATTCAATATAAAATAGGATGTGCACCATTTTCATAACGGTACTTTCCTCTTTCCGATAAAAAAAATTAATCCCAAAATTTAAGCTACGTTTGACAAAAAAATGAAAATGGCTTGAGGCTTCATGCCGCAAAAATTAAAATATCCGTTTCAAATTAAAAAGGTTCCGACTTTGCCAGGTTAATCTATCAATTCTGGTGAAAATCCTCCTTACAGTTTGGTCATTAGCGTTGTTCACAGACAGACTGACCTTTCGCCGTAAAACAATTTTTTGATATCTAGAAACCACAAAACGTGGATACTGACTACACAACTTGTTAGAGGAAGAAAAGCTTACTACATTTGTGAACAAATATTATCCAATTTGCCGGTATCGGGGACCTGCAATACGAAGTTTTGCAGATTGTTTTACGCTACAGCATAACAATTTTCTCTAAACTACGTATGTAATTCTAAAAAGTAATTTATTTTCGAAAACTTTTTAATTTTCAATTATATGGATGACGTGAAGTATGGAAGAAACGAACTCTAAAAAGCGAAGATGATCTATACAAAATATGAAGACATTTTCTAATAAAAGTGAGAAATTGTGGGAGAAATAATTGCACAATTCACCGTAAATACACGAAATCAATTAGAAGACACGCTGAAAAGAATGCGGAAGAAACAAGCTGGGAATCTTATCTCGTTGTTTCCAAACATTGAGTAATTGTGTAGTTCTCCCTCTGGCCCGGATACAGTTCCAGACCTTCCAACTCCTCAAGTTATTGTAATTGAGATTCCAATGAAAATGTGTTGAAATGAGTAGACCATACGCTGCGAATGTTCTTACATTTTCAAAGGATTAGTGTCAAATACAGCGAAACCTCATTATTCGGGGTTACCCAGGGATTCCATAGTAATAGATTAATGGATTTCATAATGAAAAACACTTTTTCTGTAAATAATATAATAGTGTGTGCTAAATAGCATACGTGCATAACTTAATAACACAGAAACTGTATCATTAAATTATAAGGTTATTTTTTCAAGTTTCTTTTTGATGGACACACTTTAACCAATAAATAAAATATTTCGAACACCCGGGTTATTTTAGTTTTTTTTTCGGACTTCCTCGCAATACCCTGGATAATAAATGCAAAAATGTTATTGTGAAAATTATGTTAATTTTTTTAAATATACTTCCATAAAATGTCAACATATTCCACACTAGATTAACAAAGGCAAGAATAATGTAGATATAATTTTGTGACATTCTGACTGCTGAGTTTAATTTCTTTGTTATATACAAGTTCACCTTAATACTTTAAACAACGGCATTCTCACACTTTATCAGCAAAGACTAAATTGCACTAAAAACCGCAGTAAAGCTGTTGGGTTTTAGATAAGTCGTTGCCATTAATCCATAGCTACAAGATTCAAGAATGATTTTGAAAAAGAAAAGACAATTACGAAGAATCGACCGCAATGAAGGATCAAAACCAACTGCAACTGAAAATTAAATCAATTCAGCTGTCTAAATCATGATGAATTTGATAAATATGACAAGGATATGAATTGTGGTAATAATGATAATAATTTATTGACTAAACATATAGCCTAAAGCTTGAAATATTTGATGACATCCAAAGGAGAAATGAGCAGTTTTTTAAATCTACCTTATTATTCATTACATACAGGACGACCTTAAGATTAATAATGAAATTATGTAATTTAGTTGTATATTAACTCTTACTTGTTACCTGCAGATTTCACAATGTGTCACAATACACACAGAAATATTTTCTCTGTGTATTATTACCTTCACAATCTAAAAATTAGAAGGTTGAACTCTCTCTGTCTGCTTAATATTCAAGATTATTTATGTTAACACTGGACGAGGAAAATTGTCGCCGTTTTATTTTTTTACTGAAATTTTAATGAAAACTAAGCTTCTAAAATAATTCTATTCTGGGGTAATAAACAAAGTTTGGGAAAAATTCTTCAAATAACAACGAGAAAAAGGAAAAACGGAAAAAAGAAAGAAAGAAAGTGCTTTATGAGGAAAGTACGTCAACACAGAAGTCGTGGTCGGAGTCATCACTAATGCGACTAAGAATTTCCTTTCTGATGGCGTTACAGTCCAGGCCTGAAAATCACTTTCCCCCAACTGTCGAAGTATCAAGAGATCGCAAACTAGTGGAGCTAAAATGGCACGTACTTTGTCGCAATTAGTAATGAAAATTAAATAGTTTCAAGCGATAATTAAATAATTTCAAGCAACAGATTTTTTATTCAAACCTTTAAATGTCAATATATTTCTGGCATTTAATCATTTTATAATATATGCAGTGTATTCACGAACATATGGGACGAGTTTTTTAGCCTTACAATATTCTTCGTAAGTACAACGCGACAAAGAAAAATAATTAAAACTTAGTAAAAACTACGATACTAATGGCGTTTGCAAACAAATGCAAATAGATCGAAAAATATATAATAGTAATTATTAAACACTATGGTATTGTAATATTAGTTTATTATTACCGCAAACGAAAGGCAGCCGTCATTATCGCTTTCTGTTATCAGTGCGGTGTTAAAACAATGGGTTACAACCAACAATGACCGCTCATCTATTCGTTTTCTCATTTAACACAATTAAAGGACACAGTTTAAAATGAAATAACATAAATATAATATAAATATAATAAATAATAATAAAATGAAATATTAAATATGAAATAAAATACAAATCCTAACTTACGTGGCATCCAACTGCGTAAATTAGGAGCGGGCGACTGGAGGCTAGCAATCTTTATTTCATATTTATTTCAAATAGGTTTTAAGTAATATCTAAAAGAGTAATTTGTAAACGCATAACAAAAGTTCCAATGTAAGAAGCGAATAAATAAATATAAAATAATATACACATTCTAACTTACGTTGCATCTAACTGCCTCAAAACACTTGTAAAATTGCGATCACTAAGCGAAGGATTTTCAGAGCGGGCGATTACGTTTGACGTCCAATTACTCAAAAAATACTTATAATTTCGAAAAATTCAACATGACTTTATTTGGAGATCTATTTTTGATGAACACATTTTATTACGAAAAAATGTATCTTCATAATTAGATATGTAAGAAGACGCCGGATTTTTTTATTTTTTTATTTTTTATTTTGGAAATATCAGATTTTCAACCAATATGAGACCTGTGTCATTCTCTTAAACGTTCTTTAGACTATCCAACGACAAAATTTAACCCAAATCGATTGCGCTATTTTATTTTTATTTTGAAAATGTCTAAGTGGCTTCACATAAAGTAACCCTAGAAAATTAAAATAGCGGTTTCAAATTCAAGGGTCCGCGACACTAGCCAGAATGATTGAAGAATATCAATTTTGGAGAAAATTTTGGAGAAAAAATTTTGGAGAACGGTTTAGCCGCTAGCGTTGTTGACAGACAGTCGTTTTGCCATCAATCGATTTTTCGGTATCAATGACCCATAAAACATGGATTCTGACTACGCCACATGTTAGAGGATTTTATTTCTAAATTTAGCAACTGGATTTGTCGACTTTTTCGTTACTAGGGTCGTGTAAAAAGAGTTTTTCTGCCGAAAATTCGACGTTTTTTCGCGTAGCATTACATAACTTTCACTTCTTAAGAAGTTCCTTCTTAAGCACGAGAAAGAAAAAATTTGAGGACAGCCCCATCGCCCGGTCCTAAGAGTAGCTTAAGGGACAGGATGAGAAAGGAAGGATCACATGCGGTCAATGGCCTGTTGTTTAAAGGCGTCTCCACTTTTTCGGTATTCGGCGAGTAGCGAGCCGAATTCCCAAGTAGTAAGAATGGGTTGCTTGCTATTTCCGAAGCAACGAACTTTCGATGTTCGCCTGACCCACCGCATGTCGGCCTTTTGGACACATCAATGGAAGCAAACATTCGCCAAGCACCTCCGCTGCTCGGGGTTGGGCGAGCACTAGCTCGCTACTCGGTCAACGGCGAATGTGTGCAGCCGTCAGTAACCGAGGAAAAGACTGTTCACAACCGCCAGCCACAAGCCTTCACATTCAGGAAGTACTCGACAAAAAGATGGCTCAGAAAATTTGGCACAACCTGAAATCGACCACAGGAGGTGCCTGTCGAATTAATATTCATTACGAGTCATTTTGGATAACAAAATTACACGAACCTGTTCTGTACAATGAGATAAAAATGTTTCTAATTTCATTTTGCTGATAAACTGCCCAGCAGTGCAACGAGGCCTCTTGTTACTTGACGTCCTTGTCATTCTGCCGAGTCGAATCGCACCACCCAATCCACCCGCCCCGACCACTCGGCCTTCTTGCTCACCCCGCCATCCTCTCCAGACCCACCCTGCTCTCAGGTTTTATTTTACATTCACCCCTTTCCATTCTCCACTTCTACGTACCTAGGTTATCCTAGTTACCCTCGCAGATTTTTTAGATTGTATTTGCTATGTGCACCAAATTTGTTTAAAATTGCTCCAGACGAAACATACTTACGTTTGCACATTCGTTTTATGTAAGAGTTGAGCGCCTAGTATTTGAAACGAATTGTCAAGCCCCCACACTACTTGTAAGACTAGATGTAGTTGAGGGCTCATTCAACAGCTTGAGAAGCATTTTTCATACAAAACGTGATTGACACCACCACGAGCATTTCACCTATTTTTATGTATTAATATAATATGACATGTTTAATTTCTCACGTCTGCTATAACGTTTTCAAGATGTCTGAAGTCGCGCTTGTTCCTCCATTGTTGCAGAATCGCTGCACCGGGCAAGCTCGCCGCAGCCCCCGCCACCGTCGAGCAAGCCGCCCCCGCCGGAGCCCTCGCCGTCAGCGCCGGGAGCGGGGCCGGGCGCGGAAGCGGGGGCGGGGCCGGAGGCTGGGGCGGGGGCGGGGGCGCCGCGGCACGACGGGCTGCGCGACGCGCGCGTGCTGATGCTGCGCGTGCTGCTGGTGACCGTCATCGTGCTCTACCTGCTGCGCCGCCTGCTGCCGCTGCTTCTGCTGATGACGGCGGCCGCCGCCGCATGGTCGTTGCGCCGCGCAGGTAACGCCTCCCATTTTTTTATTATTAACCAAATTATTCCTCGCGTTTATTATTATTATCATTATTATTATTATTATTATTATTATTATTATTATTATTATTATTATTATTATTATTATTATTAACGAAATTATTCCTCACATTCATTATTAACCAAATAATGAACCAAATTATTTCTCGCATTTATTCTAAAAATATATTGATTGATAGATGATTTTATAGACTATTTTGATAGATTGATTTGAGTTTCCGGGCGCGTCAACTGCCAAGGTCGTTAGTCCCGTAACTGTAATGCATGATTTTATCTGACGGGAGGTGGCGATGATCTTCCCTCGCTGGAAGGCGAGATCCGGCGCCGACCTATAAGTTAGCTAGCGGGGTTAACAGGGACCAGGGGGACACCGCCGTAACCGGGACAAGATCTAGATTTCCAACTGGTTTCCTGACGTGTGGTAGTAGAGTGCATGTAACTGAAAGTGTGTGTAAGTGTGAGGTCAGGAGAAGAAGAGGAAGGAAAGATCGCGCGCGTTCCGTGGCCCGTTTGTTAGGTTCCTACTTCAGCATCCGTCTGGTGTTGATCGGAAAAATAACGGAAAACTACTGATCACAGCAGCCGACCGTTAGAATTCTTCACCAGGCAGTGGTTGAATTCGTCCTAGTGTAAAAAAAATCCACCAAAAAGCTGTACAAAGTGGATTGAAGATGTATTTTTAGGGCGTGGCTTGTTTCCGGAGAGACTACTGGACCCAGTCATTCGCAGCCCTACAACACTTATCTGCTACTGGATCTTGACGCCTTTGGGAAACAAAGTTTATCTACTTTTTCTTTACCAGGGCCCGGCAATAAGAGTTTTTTTCTGCCGAAAACCATCCAACAACGATATAATACTTTCTCTTCCTGTCTACTTCTCTTCAAGGCGAGAAAGTAAAAAAGAAAGCATAAAAAAGAAAGAATAAAAAAGAAAAAACTTTGGATTGCGCACGCACAACCAGTAGCGAGGTAGAAGATTGCCTATCCTTATGGTCCATCTCGGAAGTAGAAGTTCCCACTGCGGAAAAGGGGGGAAACGTCCTAGACTTCCCGGGGAAGGCTTCGAATCACGAGGAAAGTCAAACCGTCTCAGATTATCCTTTCATATTCTGCCAACCATTCTCACGCGAATGACGCAGCAAAATAGCTTTTCGGAGACGCGTTCTCTGAGGGAAATTCCACGCGGGTAGGAGGTTGGGGGAGAGCGCAACGCTTGAATTCAGCTCAGCCCTAGGGTTATCTTTCGAAGTTGCCGACTGGGAGCGGTGGCTCAGTGCATCAACTAATGTCACTGCAGTGACTCTAGCCGGAAGGTGCTACGGTTAGAGCCCCGATGACGGCAGGATTTTCGACACTAGCTTTTCAGCTAGGTCGAATTCAGTCGCTGTCTGGAGGAGAATTCTAGCGGCCGGCTGCTCTGATCGGTAGTTTTCCGTGGTTTCTCCAATCAACACCAGGCGAATGCCGGAGCATGGCCCTAACAAACGGGCCACGGACCGCGCGCGATCTTTCCTTCCTCTTCCTCGTTCTTTCCTCATCCTCACACACACACACACACACACACACACACACACTTACACTAGCACGCACTACACTGCCACACATGCCGGGAGACCGGTCGGGGTCGTAGACCTTGTTCCGGCTGGGGCGGTGCCCCGCTGGTGGGAGATACCTGGTTAGGGAAAATCCCGCTAGTCGACGGTAGGTCGGCGTCGTATCTCGCCATCCAGTGGGGGAGATGACCGCCACATTCCAATGAGAAACATGTACTACACATACGGGACTAATGACCTCAGTAGTTGACGCGCCAGAAATCAGTAATCAATCAATCACTCAATCGAAGTCGCCGAACTTTAGATAGTACTTTTGTACCGTGAGATGAATCCTTATACAATATTTGAGTAACTCCCGAGTGTGCAGATGTGCGTGGTTCGTATGTGCGTGCGTTCGATTTCCGTCACTCACGGCTAGACGACTTCCCGTGCACCAATCGAGACACACGAGGTCATTCGACGCGTCTTAGTCTCCTGATGGGGAACTGACAATTTGTTTTCGAATCCGGTCAAAAAATTCAAAGAAATTTCCAAAAACGTGTTTTTGTGTACTTTGCTGCTGCGATCTTAGCGAGCGTACCGGGAATTAAATCAACGCCATCTAATTACATCTATGTAGGTGGCGTTGATTCAACCCCAGTACCCCGTGGTTATTTTCATTTCACGGCACCATAATTTTCTTCTATGAGGTTGACCCACCCTGACACCCACAAACCAGCCATATGAAATGAAAATCGCGCGGCAGAATTTGTTTGATACGAAATATTTCATGGGTAGTTTTTATAATAAATTTGCCAATTGTTGCGGAACATTGCATTTGAATTATATGAGTTAAATAAGAAGAAAACCAGCAATGTAAGTACAATACTAGAGAAAACACATTTCTTAAGAGTGCAAAGATCGATTTTCAACTTAATGTGACTTAAAACTTATTCACCTTATTCACATAAACATACAAAAACCTTTTAATGCTTATGTATATTTGCCTACAGAACACAAATCAGACTGAGTTTGTGGAGTTTTAAAATCTTAAAAAAATAGGGGACAAAAATGTAGATGTGTTAAGCAACTCATGGTAATCCAATGTACTTGTAGAAACTTGCATCAGAATTTTCCGAACTAATTGAGAATGATCTTATAATAGGAATAGAGGATAACGCAGAAGAACAGCTTACAGGTGATCATTTATGTTCATATTTGAAAACACATCGTAAAAATATAGCTGTGCTAAATTCTAACTATTCACATTATTCATTCCTGCAAGTATTTTTACAGATATGATAATTTTGAAATTGCAATATTACCAATTCATATCCCTTATGGAGGTAATATACATGGTCATTGGGTGTTGGGAATTTTTGAACGGACATATAACTACTACGATTCATTGGTAAGTCCAATGCCAGATACTGTAACAACGTGATTGAACAAAGCTAGGCATGAAAGAACTGAAGTATTAAAGAAATTTTTAACACATGAAAATATTTTTAACACAGGTTATAACGTCGGCGACGCCACATTTAACTAGTCTTAGATTAATACGAGGGGTGATAGACGAAATAATGGTAATGCATGATCATGATGACGACGAGATGTTGGAATGCAAGTCGAATGAAACGAGAGAAGCCCTGCAGCGAATCCATTTTGAAGTGATCAGGATTTAAATGCTTGTATCCAGAAGTGAAAAGTAAACATGACCATTATGCTACAAATGGTGTGTTTTCGGGGTGGACAGGAGGCGAAAGGGTTTGGGCGTAGTCGGGGCAGGGGCAGGGTGGAGAGCCAGGGCGTAATGGAGTGGAGCGGGGCGGGGCGGGGTGGGAAAGGGCGAGGCGGGAAAGGGTGGGAAATGGCGGAGAAGGGCAGGCAAGACCGGGAAATGGCGGAAAAGGGTGGAGAAGGGCGAGGAAGGGCAGGGAAGGGCGGGGAAGCGCAGGGCGGTACGTAACCATAATGGTACGTAATGAAATCCGGTACGTAACCACAGTGGTCTTCACTTTGGTTCGGGACTCTATACTTCATTTCACTAAACATCAAAATTACAACATTCGAGACACACGCTAGACGAACGTTTAAAGATGTTAATGCTGGTGCAATCCTTGTGGGGCAGCTTGAGTAGCCCTACCCTGTTGCCAGAAGATTTTTCGCCTTCTTGATATTTATCCATTTATTTTCATACGATTATTCATCATTTTCATGTATTCTTAATTTCAATTTCTATTGTAAACATTAATATTCATTCAAACTTTCCTTTTAGACGTATTTTCATTCCTTTCCTCACGAAAGGAGACGATCTGCATTCTAAAATAGGTGTACAAGTAGCTTTGCAAAAATGCAACATTATGTAAAAATAATATAACTACATTTTACGTAAATGAAGATATGTATTGGATGTTGTTATGATTAAATAACAGTGCATGATGAAGTGCCTTGCGGGCAGTGCATGAGGTATTCAGCGCCAAAACTACAGTAAAAGTGCGTGAGCAGCCAAGTACCTCGGATTTCTGCACGCTTTATTCTGAATTAATTTCAATTGCTGCACGTTTATGGCATTTTCTGGTTGCTACGTGCCAGATTTATCGCAACTACCGACACGAACTTAGGCTTTGGTGTGCACTACAGACACTAGGACTTTTGCGGATACATTCAGCCCACCCAAGTCGAGCGGAAAAATTCTTGGTATTTTGCCCAACCTAGATGGCAGAATAACAAGTTGAGGTGACGCAAACGAGAGAAACAAAAACAAAGACACACTCACCTACGGCGATCTTGACTTCATTGCGTCATTTGTCCTTTCATTAAAACTACTTCTTTGTATCTTCACTGCTAGTTAATTTCTTTTATTATATTTTAAGTTATAAGTGTATGTTATACTGTCAATTATATTTCAATCTCTTCTTCCAGTCTTTTCTAATGCACTTCATTCTCGAATTCACCCTTGCTTCTGGCTTGACATTGTAAATCAAGGAATAAATTAGATTAAAAATAACAATATTACACATGTTTACAAAAATGCAATAATCTAGAAAAGATCTAGATCGACTGTTCATGAAGGAGAATGTGTGCAGACCGCATAGAAATACATAATATTCCTGACATCTAAGACAATGAAAACATTTTGTTGAAACATCATGAATCCACACCCAGAAAAACAAATGAAAGTGAAATAAATTTAGAAGACTAAATTTCCATTTCTAGTCACAACCTTGTCTCTCTAACAAAGAGTATTTGCTCGCTACTTAATTGGAAAATATATTTTGATATTTTTATAACATGGCGTGAGTTCCAGTAGATACTAGTATATCAAAGTCTTCTGGAAGGCCGCGATCATATGGGAATGGGAGAGTGTGCAATCAGATGACACAGGGGTCGAGAAAGTTAAAATGTTTTAGTGAACAGTCAGTGTCAGAGCTAGACAATTTTGAGCTCGGGACAATGTTTAAACGTAGTTAACCCCCCCCCCCCCGAAAAATTAAAAATGTGAAATTTGTATCAGTATGTATATTAGTTATTTTGCTTCGAAATATAACAAAAATTACGTTTAAGCTGGACATAGTTTTTGGAAATTTATTTTAAATAATAGTTTTAAGTAAAAGTATTTAGTGATCAAATAATACAATTTCCACGATGAGCCTAAAACGATAAAAAAATTCTTGTGTTTAGTTAATGTTTAAAAACGGTCATGTTAAATATTTGAAATAATTTTAACACTTGTTAACTATTATTGTTAATTTTAACACTTGTTAAATATATAAAATAATGAATATGAATTTCAGTAGGAGCCTTACCTCATAAGTAATGACTATAATTAAGTATTTACGAGCCAAAATTAATTGAAAATTTTATGAAACATCAGACTACTCTATCACGACTTATAAAGTTACCATAACGTTTTTCTCGAGTTATAATATATTTTTCATTTTTTTTACTAATTTTTCCCATCAATTCCATCTTTCGGCCCCTTGACTTGCAGGGCCCCGGGCGATAGCCCGGTCCGTCCATGCCTAGCGCCGGCCCTGTGCGCAGCGCTGACAATCACTGGACTCGCTTAATCTCTCCGTGTGGCGTCGGTGCGAAGTAATGCGAGAAAAAAGATCACCGCAGGAGGTCACAGCTGTTCCAGCCGGACAACGAATTCAGAGATTTCATTATCAGCACTGTCCGCTGTAGTGTTACCTTCAACACCGTAGTAGCGATTGGGAAATGGTTAAGAAAAACATACCACAGGTTCAGCGAATATCAACACTTTATCCTCTTCCTCCGCGATGCGTTCCTAGCGCTTGAATAATTGTAATTTCCCTCTGTTTTGTCAAATGATACCATGCTTTATGATGGCGTGAGCTTAAGAGAGGGGTATGCCTGATATAAGAGTACGCGATTGCCTGTTATTACTGCCGAGGCCAAAACTTAAAAATCGAGGCGGAGCGTAACGGATCCAATATTTTTAATTTGGACGAGGCAGTAATAGCACTGTAATATTTCGTGATATGTTCATCATTTTATCGGTCACCATAAAATCTCATGAATTATGCGAAAATTTACGTCATTACTGCGATAGTAAATACATGAATTCTGTCGTTGCAGCACGTTAGTACGGTATTAGGGGAGGGTTGCTTGTGATATATTTATATAAACAATATTCGTATATCGTGGTTCGAGAAAGATGGATGCAAATAATTTTCCTGAACTGAAAGATACCTAAAAAAGGCGACGTTCGGTTAGGCAATTAGCGTGTTGACTTCCAGTGGCGACACCTTCACATGTCAGTAAATACGATTACTGGAGTCGTTTCATTTGGTGGAATGTGAGGAAAATGTGTTTAATTTACCTAGTATACATTTTTCTAATTACACTCTGAATAATATTACAATTAAGAATAATTATTCCCCAAACCAATGTGAATTACTTCTGAATTGTTTGACTCTGATTTGTTTTGTTCATGGCTTTTTTTCCCTAAACAAACATTTGACTTCTGACGAATCGATGGTTGTTTACGTTGCTAAGGATGTTAAAACCCGTTGCTAAGGATGTTAAATTTCTTAACATACAGGTAGATACAAGTGCACTTAACAAACATGCAGGGTTGCATGTTAACAGGAGTTAAAGACGCATGTGTCCGATAAAATAAATAAATGAAATAAATAATGGATGTGTGTATTGCTACGGCAATATTGTATTGTATTAAAGTGTACGTGTTTTCATTGCTGGGGCTGTGCGCAGGGTACTGGCGGCGGCGCGGGGTGCCGGGGCCCGCGCCGGCGCCGCTCGTGGGCAACCTGTGGCCGCTGCTGCGCCTGCGCGTCGGCCCCGGGGACTTCGTGGGCGACATCTACCGCTCGGCGCCCGACAGCCCCTACGTCGGCTTCTTCATCCTCGACAAGTGAGTGCTCTGACCTTTCCCTGCCCTCTGCCCATCTTCCCCCACTGCGAAAAATCCTTCGTACGCCTTCCTTCGGAGGGGAAGTAAAGCCGGCTGTCCCATGTTAGTAGATTTACTGCATGTAAAAAAGATCATCCAGCCTAAATAAAGCCTCTGAGCTAAATTCAAATTTCGTTGCGTAATACCTTCTTCCCTAGTTGGTGAAAGGAGCGTAGCGAAATTTGTGTGGTCAGATAGAAGAGGAGGCCTCATGGCCTGAGTTTCGCCACGTAAAATAAGGCATCAATTCAACCTGTTGCCTTTGGCTACCGCTGTGAAGAGTAGAGCGCATTCGGTAGTTCACTTCCGTCGCTAAACAATGCAACCCAGCACATAAACAGTGCACAGATTGATTGGTTTGTATTTCTGGGCGCGACCACATTTTTATTACGGGAGGTGGCGCTGATCGTCCCCCGCTGGATGGCGAGATCCGGCGCCGGCCTACACGTCGGATAACAATGTTTTCCCTAACAAGGCATCTCCCACCAGTGGGGTACCGCTTCAGTGGGGACAAACTTCCGAAGATTCCGACTGGTCTCCCGACATGTGGTAGTGTAGTGCTTGCGTGCGTGTGTGTGTGTGTGTGTGTGTGTGTGTGTGTGTGTGTGTGTGTGTGTGTGTGTGTGTAAGAGTTGAGGATAGAACGAGGAAGAGGAAGGAAAGATCTCGCGGTGGCCCATTTGTTGGGTTATTATTCTGGCATTTGCCCGGTAATGATCGGAGGAAACACGGAAATCTACCGATTAGAGCGGCCGGCCGTTAGAATTCTCCTCCAAGCAGTACCTAAATGCAACCTAGCTGTCTAACTAGTGTCGAAAATCCAGCCACTGTCGGGACTCGAACCCAAGGACCTTCAGTTCCCTAAACTGGGGTCTTCTCTGCTGTTCAAACTTTGGAAACTGTGATTAATCATCCCTGGTAATGTGGTGTTATAGTGAAATAAATGCCAAACACAAACATTTCTTTTCTCAAACAATGGAACTCAAGAGTGAGCCTGCTGTTATTTATTTGGTTTAGTTGTTAGTAGACGTCTCTTCAAACTAACTTATTAATGTGAAACGCTTTTAAAAATCAGTCCGGAAAGGGGTAGGTATGTTTGCTAAAAGAGCATGCAACAACAAGATGTTATGTTATTGTATGGTATTATGATATTGTATAAGTAACTTGCAATCACACTACCTGCGCGCGCTATTTTTTAATTCATTTGTTATCCAAAAACCAGTAAAAAAATGAGTATGATGCATGGGGAAGAAGAATTATAAGCTCAAGTTGGTGCACATTTCGAAGTCGTTTTGTAGATAAAAGAATTTTCGCTTTTACGTAAATGACGCTGTTAGCCACTCCAGAAGGCGCAGCTTGAAGCAATAGGAATTAAATTTAGCATCCCATGCTGTCTTCACACAGGCGTAGATAAGAAGTGCTTTACTCACCAGTAGTTGAAAATTGTAACATTTTGCAGCAATTTAACTTTCGATATGAACCCTGGGGAACTGAATTACGAAATTTTGGGGATGATCTATCTCTAACGTTGCAATAGTTATATTTGTTATTAGTAACATTAATAACAACAATAATAATAATAATAATAGTAATAATAATAATAATAATAATAATAATAATAATAATAATAATCCGTTTATTAACAGGTGTTTAGGAAAGAAACGACGAAACTTTGAAAATCAATTCTTTAATCAATTTTAAGCATATTTTGCCTCAATCTCCCAACAAAAATTGTAACAATATTGTTTTTCCATACAACTGTATAAAGATAGCGGTTTCTGATGACCTAGATGTAATAAAGGACCTTAAATAAGTAAATAAATAATAATACGCAGTACTCAGCAGTGTGAGGAAGGCCACAATATGTTGACCGAAAAGTCAGCCACCCGGACAGAGACGCGGCTCGTCCCGTATACTAGTAGTATACTAGTACCCGTAGTATACTAGTACCCGTATACCGTAGGCTTGGCAAGGTCGCGGGCAAGGTAACAGGGGAACTAGAGTTCGCGGGCACTGCGACTAGAGAAATTGGCGCGATATTTAAAAGTAAGGGTTGTAAAAATTCCTCCGGAGTAGCGGTACATCTCTGGATACCTGGCCCACGACAGTCTTTGAGAAAAGTTACTTGACAGTTATTGTCACAAATTTAGCTTTATTAATTCCCATTTTCTTTGTAACGCAAAGAAATGATCCATTAAAATGATGGGTCCGATGTCAAATTCTCAATTGAGAGTAAAATTAAAAGAATTTGAATCAAAAGAATCTTGAATTTGTAATCCTTTTTATTTAAGAATAATATAAAAACCTGAACTTTCTACTTTCAGGTTAGAAGGTTTAATATTCTTGTCTGTTAAAAGGACTATCCTCCGTAAGCGGAAATTGTTAACTTATAGAGACTTGTTAATTTGTTTCACATTATTGCTAAATACAAGAAATAGCTGAATGATTTAATAACACAGCACAAAACGAAAAAAGGAAAGAATTCGCCATTCAAACATATTTCTGTCACTTAGCAAAGATGTTTATAAAAGGGAGAATTTAGCAAGAAAATAAACATCGAATAGTAATACTAACAGGTGTTTGACGTGCCTAGACAATATATTTCATTTTATTTTTATTCAAGAATGTATACATCACTTATTGACACATTAAGGTCAGTAGTATCTGTTCAGTTCACCCGAAATTATTTTGTTTTCTTTGTCGCATTCACAGATTCCTCTGAGAATTTGAGCCTCATCTCACTGTTAGCACTAATGCTAAAATTTGAACATTCAGCTCGCTATTTATGCCCTGAAAAAAACACTTTCACTAGTGGCTGTCTAAGAAATAATTTAAATGTAATAAAAGATCGGAGGTAGTAAGACCACGATGTAATGCTACTAACACCACAAAAATACAAAATTTGTTTTTTATTAAAACTTATTATTCTACATATTATTCTCTTATTATACTACTCATCTTATTGAACAGAAACTAGCATTGCTTTTTCCAGTGATTTTTACTCTCGAATTCTTCCAGGAACAATTTTCATAAGTATAACCAAAGAAAAGTTTCATCTCCTTTAAATTTCTGTGTCAATGTCGCCTCGTTTACTGTGTTTGACGGGTCATTAAGCGACACTAAACAAATGTTGCTTTGTCCTTGCGTGCTGACGAAGTCGTGAAGACAAAGTTTACCCGCGTGTGTCCGAGTTGTTTTCGCCCCTTCATCCAGGCGAGCTCGTGATGAACACAGGATGAACTTCCAAATTACTTTTAGAACAGTAGGTTGTGCTCATTCCGTGGGGTCATTTCACAACGGGAATATTTCACTCGTCGGTATTTTGGCAAGGTTGGAAATTTTATATTTATATTCATTATAATGTGGATTTGAGGTACGTTTGATTGGTTTTTTAGTGATGAATGATGAAATGATGAAAAAACGTCATCGAAATGTACTACAAAATGAGAAATTGAACAATTGAAAATAACAAAACAACTATATCATAACTGTCTGAAAATTTATTGGGATAATTTAATAATAATGTGAGATACAATTTTGCAGAACAACTAAGCAATATTAATATCGCGCATCTCTCTAAGATATTAAGAGTACTTTTTTATACTTATATTGCGCATGTAAACGAGTGTTTACGAAATCGTGTAGTATATGTGTAATAAAGGCGGGTCTTCTTCTTATCGTAATGAATGAACGAGCAAGATTGGTGAACGAAAGCGAAGAAGTGGAAGAAACGAGATAATTCTGTTTTGAAGTTCAAATAACATATGCATATAACAATTATTTTTATAAATGTTTGGCATAAAATAGGTTGAGAACTGTGAGTTGGACACGCTCAAGGGTGTTTTATGTTAATCCCGTACGACGAAGGCATGAATTACATGATCTTCAACACCCGAAGAAGAGCGTCATACCGTAAGTGTTGGGCAAATAAGTACTTGCGATGGACAGACTCAAGGATATTTTATGTTCGCTTAGGCCGAATCCTAGAGCCTCGTCACGACACGTGTTGGACGCGCAGCATTAAAGCGGCGGTCACAGGGTAACCGATTGTGGCCTAAATTTCGGACGGCCGACATCGGACGTTTCCGTCAGATATGCCCGATTCGTTCAAACATGTGCTAGTAACTGGAAATGGTCATATTGAACCCGAACGTCCTTTTCCGACGGCGTTCGGAAACATCGGCTGTCGGACGAAGATCTGTTTCGTTCGATTTTGTCGGCTCATTCGTCCGAAATCAGTTGGAGAGTCAAGGCCATCTATAATATCAAAGCTACTTCCAATACATGTAGATGGTCTTGAGCGTGCTTCTCGCAAATGTATTAAACAATGAACTGCGGAACTATGGGGATATTCAGCCGATTTCGGATGCAACATTCGGGTGCATTTCGGATGAAATAAGTCGGACAATTTCGCTCGCAGTCGTCCGATAGCGAGCGACAGATGTTTCGACTGCACTGTGACTGTAGCCTAACACTTCTTAAACGTTTAAGGGTATAAATACGATGCCATTCCGTTTGCGGGCCAGTGTTGTTCGCCCTGTCCTCGCAGTGAGCCCACCATGCTGCCCTTCTTACGTGGCACTACGAGCTGCACACTCGC
This sequence comes from Teleogryllus occipitalis, assembly GCA_011170035.1. Lineage (NCBI taxonomy): Eukaryota > Metazoa > Arthropoda > Insecta > Orthoptera > Gryllidae > Teleogryllus > Teleogryllus occipitalis. The sequence goes on along the minus strand of BLKR01000007.1, from coordinate 82,053 downwards.
GTTTCAAGACGTTTTGTTCGGCAATAATCCGTGAATCTCAAGAATTAAAAAAAAAATTCCAGCGCATATCAGCAACTGAAATGTGTGCACTTTTCTTTACATGTACATTCGGGTAAAAAAATCAGAGCATGTTTTGACATGTCGAAATAAATATGAAAATAAATTTTTGGATCAATATAAAAACAAAACTTGAAAAGTTCTTAGTATTGTTTCTGTATAACACTTACCTTTCATGGAAGAATTCATCCACAGGCCAATAGACGCACAGAAAGTCGAGAGCGTTGAGCATGAGACAAACGCTTCCAAACTGGGCACTGTTCGAGTAATTTTAGTTCCTGAATCGTCCGGGTTAAGCGCTGACATAAATGTGTATGTTCGCAGAGAGATTTTATTCGTGAGAAACGTTATTTCTATAATATATTACTTATAAAAATAGACCACTATTTGTATTCACTCGTATTAAACCTACTTTTTACACAATATTTAAAACAAAAATTGCAAGGAGCTTATATTGTTTACGTAATGTTTTAAAATACGAAAGAAGAAACGTGACAAACAGCTCGTAATATGATGTCCATGTGTTTTTATTACTAGAAAGATATATTTACAAATACATTCATACCTTAGTACTAAGAGCCTAAATATTTTAAATAATGAATGAATAGTACGTATAAAACACTTTATATTATTAAAGTACACTGGCGTCGGCAAGTGATGTTTTCCTCACTCCACAGTTTCTCCCAAAACGCGAAGAAACGACTCCCCATTGCAGAAGTCGGTCTGCTGTCACGTAGCAGCCGGTTTGAATTTCGCGCCTGGAATTACCATTTAAACTCAATTTACTCAAAGACAATTTTTTTCCGAAAAACTGATCTGCCATTCTTCATGACATTCAACATAGAATCTAGATTATTTTGTTACTGGAGCTCCTTTACACTATAATTTAGAAATTTCTCTTCCATGTGCCTCTCCTACTTAGTGAAATATTTTTACCACTAATCTTTACAAAAACCAAATTGTTCAAAATAAATTTCTTCAGAAAATGTTCAATGCACAATGGTTTATTTGAAGTAAATAAACACCCAGAGAAGTTCAAATTTATTCACCTAAATATTTTATTCTTCACTTCACAAAACACTTTTATAGCGTAACCATTTCACCTGCTTCTAAAAAGTTTACTCTAGGAGAAAATTACTTTCCAAATTGTCGTTTCCTTAATGATGATTTCCATCCTCTCTACATTATCACTCTTTCTCTTCTTCCCTTCTTCCCTTCTTCCCTTCTTCCCTCGCGTCTTCTTAACTTTAAAGCTACTTTTTTCATAAATGTTTACCATAAGTTATTCTTTTAAACTAAGGGTAATATTATTTACCTACTTATTAAATGCTGGTATCTTACTTTAATAATTATTGTAAATAAATTTATATTCCCTGAAAAATTGTATACGATTTAACAGGTAGATAAAAAATATTTTAAAAAGCCAGGGTTAATCCAGGACTCGACGCATTCTACAAGTAATGGCGCTCTTGGAAATAAGTATAATATATGCAATGACATGCTCCTAACAACAGCGTCTTCGAAATATTTCTGATATGCCAGAATAGTTTATCAGAAATCGCAATTTAAAACATAAGGGAATATGCATTCATCGGACCTAATTATTTTATTACAATTCACTTCTTTTTAGAATTATGAGAACAAATAGTGCAGTAATCGAAATGATTTGTGGTAAGCAAAGGGTAGTCACAAAGACTAGTTCTATAATTAGTTTCAGTGGTCTAATTTACTCGTTAAATCTTCATTATCAAACATTCTAAAAAAATCTGCCAAGTAATTTAAGGAAGTTGGTTGTATTGTCCGTTCTTTTCAGTCTTCTTTGTATTTTGTCATTCGCGTGACGGCGAACCGCAGGGGGCGCGAGTTGTCACAGCAGGAGCCAGGGAATTTCAAACAAATTACAGCGTTGAAAAGAGCAATAGAAGGACCATATTCACCCGTGATGATTTACGTCAAGATTTGGGGGGCAGAGGAATGTGACTTGTAAATAGGATTAACCTAGAAAATGAAGTTTCTAACAGAGATGCAGGAAGTAAAGAGTACAAAACAGTTTTCATCAGCACAAAACTATATTAGTAGCTATTCTTTTGTGTGAAACACAACAACTAAAACTCTGTTAAATAATATTCAGATTTTCCGAAAGTATATATTTTCTAACAAAAACGAAGATGATGATAAATTGGTTGGAAATTTGGTTGTCCTAGCGTTCTTCACACGATCTCTCTATCCGACATATCATTTCATTCTTATATCAATGATAAAAAAAATATTTTAAAAAGTAAACAAAATTACAGCTGAAATCAATTTCGTATTTCAACATCTCTCTCCAAGGAAATTATCAAAACAAACATACTAAGAGATTTTATCACAAATAAGGTGTCATTCGAGTATCTGCAACACTTGCTGGGGAACTGATTATTATTTGGGGATTTATCCAGAAAATTCTAAGAAATTTCTCTAAAAACATGTCTATTTTTAAGCTACTAACAAGACTTTTGGGTGACATACGGCACCTATATACAATTATTAGCCTATTCACTCTAAAATACTCTGGAAGAATTAAAAAAATAATAAAAAAACAAAAAATTAAAAAGACAAGCGTATTTGATGATTTCAATGCACATACGAAACACTGGTGAAATGCTGTGTATTGCTATAATTTCATTCCACCATTTACAAAAATAGTTACAGTTTAATTCATCGGATTGACGTTAATTAAACCTAACTTTGCAATAAAACAATAATTAAAAATGTGTTTTAATCGATACTTTTCATTGTAACTTTCTATGGTCGAAAATGGATGAGCCGGGCAACAGTAACATTTTTAAATTGAACTTACAAAGTACAAATAAATCTTTGCAACAAGACAATAGCCACCGGCGATAGGCAACAGGCCGAGGTAGTAAAGGAAATTACAGAATTGTCAATTTGATAATTCACAAATTCAATTTTAAGTCACCAATCTAATAAGAAACCGATACCGATGCGACAATTTCGATTTATAATCGGTGTTAACAAGCTTTTTTCAGGTGATTTAAAATATTTTACACTAAAACCATGAACTTCATTGCATAACCAACCACACAAAAGCTTTTGGAAATAAAACTATTATTTCGAAGATAACCTACAATTCTACGATCCTTAACTGATCGGTTCACTTTCACCAGTGCACTAGAGCCCGGCCTATCGCTTACTAATTCTTTTTCCATTCAAAAAGAAACACTTTCTTCGCGTCTCTCAGAGAGCCAGGATAACGCTGAACGGTTTCATAAGTCTCAGTCAAGTTCAAGATTTGTGAAAAGCATTGACAAAAGTTTTGTGCGGTACATGTGCCACTAACCCAAATCGCCAACAAAACTTTTATCTGAAAATTGGATTTGTGACAATAGGAAAATCATCAAAACCTTATTAGCAGCTTCTATTCAAACACGAGTACTGTTGTTTCACTCGCAATGTGTTTTGAAGAAAAGGAGGATACAGTAACTTGACAACTTATGAAAGTGACACATCATGCATGATCTCCGTCAAAGAATGAATGAAAAGTGGAATGTGGATTTTCTTCTCCCACTTTCATCCCTAGCGTCTGGAGAGCATTATTTTGTGAACGGGCTTAATACAAAAGAATCTTACCCACTGTTTACGCGCTGTAATACAATATTTTGCTTTTACTGATTCATTTTTATTTCAAATATGGTTTTAATAATATTTTTCAGTAATTTGTCATAGTATTAATTTTCACATTCTTTTAACAGCTTCTAGCACAATCTTGATCACAGATGAACAGCAAATATGTATCGTAATAAGTTGCTAATGAATAATGATAATTTTCGTTTTAAATAAGTTTCAATTTTTAAAAGGAGCATTTATTTTTAGATTACCAGAGTTTAGTGTCACCTGAAATAAATATTGACTTATGCACTTGTAAGTAATGAATGATAGAATGCATTACTAATTTACATAAATCTCCAACTCAACCTCCAACTTCAACAACTACTGTAACAGAGTCGTACACCTTCACCGCTCTATAGTACTCTTTTGCTTTAAGTATCACATCCCTAACAGATATTAGGGAGAAAAGTAGAGAAGAATGATTCTTGGCTACCCTGAAGAATTATTCGTTAAATGATTGCTAAGCCAGAAGGCCTATGCTGAATATGGAATAGTCTACCCTTGAAATTTATTTGAGTATGGTATTTCATTTCCGAGAATTTCGTGTTTCAGATTTAAATTTTTATCGTCTTATATGTGTTTACTAATCATTATTTGATGTAGTTATTTATTGTGTATTAATATTTAACAAAACCTTTGCTTTAAATAATTCCAGTTGCTTTTTCGCTTATTCGGTTTTGTGTTATTCCCCGCCCTCATACTTTCTATGCGTTTATAACTCATGCCTTTTTTGTCCTCAATACTTCACAAAATCATGTACCAAAGAGTTAGGTTATTATGTGGGTTCGTGAGGATTCAACTCTATGTACCATGCCATAACGGTTATGAATAACATCGATAATTTCCGCAGGATTTGAAACTTGTGGCTCAATGTCTGAAAATTGGAGCCCAGTGTCAATCAGCTGCTCTCACAGTTCACCGCGATATACGCGTCATCAACTACTTAAATGCAAGCTGAATAATTGGATGCTCGTCCTGGATCAGTCAAGAGTTTAGTGATGGGGAAAAGAAAGGAACAAGCATACCTGTCGAACTGAAAACTGAAATTACCTACAGATGCCAATACTTTCCCTTTTGAGAAGTGAAGCTTGTATTCAAGAACACGCCAAATTATTCTTGCTATGAAAACTGAAAATACTTTTATTGCCATTGTCAACGACTTCACGATTCACATGCCGCACATGGTAGTCGTAAATCGTCAGTAAATGTAATTGGATTGATTTATTTCGTGTTTCCGGGCGCGTCAACTGCTATGGTCATTAGTACCGTACGTGTAGTGCATGTTATGTACCATGGGAGGTGACTCCGTTCTTCCCTCGCTGGATGGTAAGATCTGGCGCCGACCTTCACATCGACGTACGGCATTTCCCCATCCAGGTATCCCTCTCACTAGCGGGGACCGCCCCAGCTGGGACAAGTTCTAAGCAACCGACTGGTCTCGTCATGTGTGGTAGTGTAGTGCATGTTTGTGTGTATGTATGTGTGTGTGTATGAATGAGAGAGAGAGTTCGAGAGAGAGAGGGAGAGAGAGTGAGTGAGTGTGTAAGTGAGTGAGTGAGTGAGTATGTAAGTAAGGGCTGAGGATAGGAAGAGGAATAAAAGATTACGCGCTGGCGGTGGCCCGTTTGTTAATGTACTTCTCCGACATTCGCCTGGTATTGTTCGGAGAAACCATGGAAAACTACTGATCAGAGCAACCGGCTGCTAGAATTCTCCACCAGACACCGGCTGAATTCCGCCTATATATCTAGCTAGTGCCGAAAACCTTGCCACCGTCGGGACTCGGTCCTTAAAGTGACATCAGTTGATGCCCTGAACCACCTCAGCCGGTGCATGTAATTGGGATAGCAATTGGAATTCGAATACTTTGGAAGTGTCCCAACATCGAATTAACTAACATTTCCTGAAATCTACCAATTTATTATAGCAAAGTAATACATTTGTAAACAGTGGCTATTATTTTTAATACTCCTCTATTTTACAAAATTTAGTACAACAAAAAAGACAAAATGAAAATTATTAAAACCCGAATTAATTTCCCTTATACCCCTTACACCCAGTTTTCACAAATAGAGTGAATCTGAAGACGTCTTCACTCTTTAGCACTCTTGACAAAAGCTGTGCGTGAGCTTCTGTGATTCTTCTATATCTTTTTTATAAAATAAAACATTATTAATAAGTGAAGTCAACTCTATTATGTTATTTGTTTTCTTTCTTTTATCTGTATGAAATCTACTTTCAGTAACAGCTTGGATCTCTATTCCAATTAAACAATGTTATTTTCTTTGGAATATAGACTCCTTGTTATATCGTCATTTGACTTGCAAAAACTCGAATTAACCATATTTTTGCCATTTGATTAAAAAAATTAATTTATATTTAAATTAACTAAAAGTAGAAATATTCAAAGAGTTTAAATATTTTGGGGGATACTTTTGAACGAATTCCCATAATTCTTTTTCCCACGTCAGGTCGGAATTCAACGAGTATTGCAAGCAAAAAAGTTGGAAAATTTTGAACTTTATTTCATTGGTTTTTATCTTTATTATCGTACTTTCAAAATTTTTTTCACTATGTGATTTTTACCAGGTTACAGGACCGACAATACATAAACAAATTCGTTATTTTAATGCAACATAATACCTATATTTTAATTATTGTAAATTTATTGTAATAAACGTAATTTTAATTAATCTGACGTGATAAATTCAATTTTTACGAGCACGAAGCAATTAGAAACGATAACACTATTTTGACTTCACTTAAGTAATTATAAGGTCAATAATTCTCGGAATGTACTAAATTCTATTCATCATTCTGTTTTTCTGGTACGAAGCCATTTTAGCACTATACTTACAGATGTACATGAAAATCATCCCGTTTCATTTACAATACAAATAAGAATAAGAATATTCGGTTATAGTGAACCTGAACCTCGGCTACAGTAAACGTGGGAAATAAGTCCTGGAAATTAATTGGATCTCGTACGTTATTGGGCGAGTAGGAGGGCATTCAGAGAAGTTGGTCGGTGTTCCAACAGTGCAAGAGGCATTGAAAGGTATGAAGACTCAATTACAATACTAAGGACACTGCAGAGTCAAGTATGGAGAGAGCACGAACTCTGGAGAAGGATCAAGAGAAATTACTAATATAAAATGCACACAAACAATTGAGACAATTGAACACAATTGGAAATAATTATTTTTTTACGGACATATAAAGATATTGAAATTTTCAGTTCGTGCTGTTAAAGAATTTCGCTGTATCTCTATGTATGAACAAAATCAATCATTGGGGAGATATTCTATTTAATTCTGACACCATATGAACCTCCTATATAGTGAACCAAAGAGGTGAGTCTCCAGAAATTCACTATACCCGGAGTCGACTGTAGTTTCATTCGCCATGTATGCATCCATCATTGCCCCGGCGGTTGGCAGGCCGTGCCTGGTGCTGCGCGACCCGGCGCTGATCAAGCGCGTGCTGGTGCGCGACTTCCACGCGTTCGCGGCGCGGCACGCGGCCGCCTGCCCGGCTGTGGACCCCGCGGGCGCCACCAACCTCTTCATCGCGCGCGGCCGCTGCTGGCAGCTGACCCGCCGCGCGCTCTCGCCCTGCTTCACGGCCGGCCGCCTGCGCGCGCTCTTCCCCGCCATGCAGCGCCGCACCGCCGCGCTCGCAGACTTCGTGCAGGTACGCATCAGGCAAAGTTTTCCAAAACATCGATACATCGATGTTTCGATACATCGATGTTTCGATTCATTGATGTTTCGATACATTGATGTTTCGATACATCGATGTTTCGACACATCGATGTTTCGACACATCGATGTTTCGATACATCGATGTTTCGACATTTCGATGTTTCGACATATCGATGTTTCGACACAACGATGTTTCGATACATCGATGTTTCGATACATCGATGTTTTGATACATCGCTAAAGGGTTTTCGATGTCGATAAAAAATCGGCGAGAAAACATCGATGTTTAAAACATCAATGTTTTAATTATAGACTAATAAACAAGGACGGGTTTTCATGACCTAAAACATCGCCAAAAATTATCAATAAAATGCTTTAAAATGTTTTTAAAATGCACTAAAAGCAAAGAAAAATGGCGTAAAAATGTGATTAAAAACAGTTCAGATGAACAACTTACGCTGTTGGATATGTTACTGATGTAATCGAGGCTTCTTCCATTCTTTCGAGTGAAGCTTGCGAACTCAGATTGCAAACTTTTGGTTTGGCCTGTTCTTTATCAGGGAATATCTGTCTTTAGTTATCCCGAAATTGGCCGAACCGGCAATGGCGCTGATATACGTCACAAGAATTACATACAACGGCTGTCAAAACAATTTCTGAGCGAACAAATCAAATAGGTTTCCCAGTAATTCTGTCGAGAACATTTGTTGCATCTCGTAAATATTTCGTTTACCTTACTTTATTTGGCAAAATTGATTTAAATATTTATGACCTAATTATCTATTTATTTAAACAATAATATTGTGTAGTATCATATCTACAGTATATAAATAATATACAAAATAATAACAAATATGTTTATTATTTAACAAAGCCCTACGATGGCCCCCCCAAATGGTCGGCTGGATCCACCCCTGCCCACACCCTCCCATTGGGTTTGATTGATTAGTAATTCCGGGCGCATCAATTGCTGAGGTCGTTAGTCCAGAAGTGTAGTGCATGTTTTTATCGCGAGAGGTGGTGGTGATCTTCCCCCGCTGGGTGGTGAGATCCGGCGCCGACCTACGTGGCACTGCCCTAGTCGGGACAAGCTCTATGCCCACGACCAGTCTCCTGACATGGGTGGTAGTGTAGTGAATGTGTGTGTGTGTGTGTGTGTGTGTGTGTGTGTGTAAGAGGTGAGGATAAGACAAGGAAGAGGAAGGAAAGATATCGCGCGGTCCGTGGCCCGTTTGTTAGGGTACTGCTTCGGCATTCACCTGGGGTTGATCGGAGAAACCACGGAAAACTACCAATCTGAGCAACCGACCGCTAGAATTCTCCTCCAGCCTGCGACTGAATTCAACTTAGCAATGTACCTAGTTGGACTAAACCTAGGACTAGGAGTGCCAGTTCAGAGATGCTGCAGTGGCAACAGCTGTTGCTCCGTGGCTTCTCAGCCGGTCCAGCCATTGAGGGTCCTTAGTGGCCATGAGGTCATCTTCCGTCGACCCATGTGACTTTTTTTATTAGGTCTAATTGGTTCTACAGTTCCTCCGGGTTTTCCCGTTTCATACGCCTTCCAACAGACGACTCATTTTTTGTAATCATTATCATATAGTACCCATTGATCCATCCAGGTAAAGTCATAAAACAGACATATTAAAATCACGAAAAAGTTATAATGATAATAATAATAATAATAATAATAATAATAATAATAATAATAATAATAATAATAATAATAATAATAATAATAATAATAATAATAAATAACCCTCTATCGGGAACCTCAATGATTGAATAAAACATAAATAATTCCATATTTTCGAAAACTTTTCTGAAGCAAACAAAGCAGAAGAACTCTAGCTTCAATCAGTATAAGTATTCAAAAGGAAAAAAATATCGGTTTGTCTAAAATACCCGAAAATTGAATTAGGAGACCATTGTCCAAAACAATAGTAGATATCCTGTTTTCATCTTAGAAAACGTTGCAATTTTAATGCATCTTATTTTAACAAAAAAAGTACGACAAAAATGCTCTTGCAATTGTGATCTAATATTTTGTTTCAATGACTGAACTTTGATTATTACGTAAAGATGAATACTAATGCGGTTTGGTGAATTTTATAGAAATATCTACACAATAGTGTCTTAACAATATTACGAAAATATTTCTTTTGAATTCGGTTTTATTTCTTAATTATAAATATTATAAATCATGTCAAAATAGTTTTACAGAAATAACATAGAATATACTAAACACCTGACCTGGGAATTCACATTTCTCTCTTTCGTGCGGTGTTAAAAACCTTTCTGACACATTTACCGCTGTTACTTTTATGAGCTGTAAAGATATAAATGTATCCCTCAAGCCCATAACGTGAGTGAAAAATGAAATTATATTCGTGTCAGGCTGAAAGGTTCAATTATGGAGTCATTCGGTCGACAACCTCCTCGCAGTCATGGAGACCCAACATTCATATTCACTACTTCATTGTGTGCCATCTCCCATAAAATAACAATTTTCATATACGCTGTTAAAATCGTTTCTCACGTCAATCATGAAACGTCCTCGACCTTCCACAAGCAAGTCATAAATCGTGGGGTGACTTCAGTAATTTCCAGGACGGAGACAAGCTCTTAACAGTTCGCTGGGATCTCTCGAAAACAGAATAGCAGATAGGTACATTTATAGCCTCAGAATTACTTCATGGATTTGTCATTTATGGGATTCCTCGTGAAAGTACAATAAATTCTTATTACTACTGTTGACCAAGATTTCACAGAAAAGTAGATACCTTTTTTTTATACGCTGTTAAAATCGTTTCTCACGTCAATCATGAAACGTCCTCGACCTTCCACAAGCACATCATAAATCGTGCGTTGACTTCAGTAATTTCTAGGTCGGAGACAAGTTCTTAACATTTCGCTGTGATCTCTCGAAAACAGTATAGCAGAGTACATTACAGTACAGTACATTTATAGCCTCAGAATTACTTCATGCATTTGTCATTTATGGGACTCCTCGTGAAAGTACAATAAATTCTTAATACTACTGTTGACCAAGATTTCACATAGAAGTAGATACCTTTTTTTTAATTAGTTATTTAAGGTCGCATCAACATCTAGGTCATTAGCGACCACTATTGGTGTTAACGGTATTGTACTATGAAGATGAGATGATATGATGATGATAAGGGACGAACACAAATACAACCATGCCCGAGGCGGGACTCGAACCCGCGACTCTTCGGTCCGAGATCACTACAACACTATGAATGATCTTGGCTGTCCGGGTGACGCCGCGTCGAAGGCTGTGTTGCCAACGTTTCGACCATCTTTTCGTGTTCTTCCTCAGACCAGCCCTGAGGAAGACCACGAAAAGATGGTCGAAACGTTCGCAACACCGCCTTCGACGCGGCGTAACCCGGACAGCCAAGATCATTCACAAGACTCCGGCCGCGGAAGCCTACGACTTCACTACAACACTACTGCCTTAGCGATCTCGGTCACCACAAGTAGACACCACAAGTAGATACCTTATTCGTGCTAGACTCAGAATTATTGAATCAATTAAAACAGTCCTGAGAGTAACGTTAAGAGGAATCTGAAAGCAGGTTATTGTAAAATCAATAGAACAAAACATTAATTAAATCTCATAAAATACAATTTGTAAACATTCTAGCCATAACAGTATTTAATTTGTTCTCCCTCTGGCACTTAAGCGAAGGCTGTTATATTTTCTTATTACAATTCGCATTTAATTAAATGCTACGAGTAATTAACACAAATGGACATCTCCGATGTCCATAAAATTTCGAAAATAGAGGTATTGATTGCATGCAGTGTCTTCACGTAAATGTGTACGCATAATTTTTATTGGATTTTATAAGCATTTGTTGTGTAAACTGTATTTTAAACTAATGGAAATGCACGACATACCGAAACTGTTCCTCTTCTTATTACTGCCACTAGTAACTCAACTCTTATTAGACCCACTCAACAACTCCTCATATTTTTCAAAAAAGTGCTTGACATTATTTAAAGATCTAAATTTAAGGGATAACTTGCAACGAGAAATAAATCCCAAGACTTTAAAATTGGAGGTATAAGATATACTAAAATAAATATAAAATTTTGCAATTTTCAAAATTCCATAGGTTTTAATGAAAATTGGGAGAATAGCACTTTTATAAATGCGCTTTTTTTTCTATTCCAACGCAATAAGTAAAGAAAACATTGTAGCTGTTATCAAGACAATTTGAAAAATGTTACATGGGATTATATACATTTCCCCCCAAAATTAAAATGCATAAATGATCTCCGGAACAGCATAATTAGATCTTACTTCTGACGTATTTAGCAAGTTTCAGCTCAAAAGCTTTTAATCTGACAGAGTTATGCGTGACATATACTTCCATGCATCCAGATATCCCGAACATCCCAAAGACAAATCGGTCCGTGGTCTAATTCAGTTATTACAAAGAACGAAAAGATCAACATTGCTAACCGTTAACGCTGTCGGGTGGAATTCGTAGAGTGAAATATTTTAGGCCGACAACATGAAAGTTCACATTCCCAACTTCAGGGCTTACTACAACATATAAGCTGCACTATTCTTTTTTGTGCTTGGCAGTTGGGGATGGGCAGAAGCACCATTGCTTCGCTTTACTACCTTTGTCACATGCGCACAGTAAGACCCTTCACGAGCAATTTACAACAAATACTAGATTTCAGTCCTATATCTTTGATATTTTCAATGCGATATATGGTACGATTCTTCATTTATTCATTCCGAGTTTGTGGCAAAAAGGGGAAGATTAGGTCGTTGGAAAAGCTGCTACAGTTGCATGCCACTCGGAAGCCAGTTCAACGTCATCGCTTGTCTCTCAAACGTCAAGCACAAGGAAGTTTGATACAACGTATAATATTATCTACTTGAAACATGACAGGGGAATCATAAAGTTTCCATTCATCAATTCAATCCATTAGCCAATGAGATGACGAGTGCTCAACTGCAGCTTCCCAACCCAGTTCGGTTACGACGGGAGGGATTTTCTCATCGACTGACTAGCCAGATAGTTCGCAGCCCACTGACTGGGTAGACATGCGCGCATTCTTTAAAACTACCAAAATCCAAAATCATTCATCAAAAGGAAGCGTGTAAATCAGGAGGCCGGCTAATGGCTCCTCTCGTTCAGACAGCTGGCGGAGCAGTGCCCAGTGTTAACAACGGGCTAGGCACATCCTGCTTCCCCATCATATTCTCAATCCCATAATCAGCACTTCAAATTCAATTCCTGGTTAAAGTGACCCGTGATTATATTGAGATCACTAAGTGGTCACTAAGTCGTGATCACTATGACCGTGATCACTAAGTCGTTCGAAAGACCTGTTTCATCATCAAGGAACCAGCCAAGGAACCACCTATTACCAAGTGGTGGGAGGGGAGGTCTTGAGCCTTCTCCCCAACACCAATGTCTACCATCAACTTCACACCAATACATTCGCCAGCCCATTATCAATCTGATTTAGGTAGCAGTAGCGATATGTGGTTTCAATTATCGATATTGACGTCCATGCAAATTTCTGGCACGAGAAGTCAAAACGAAACCGACCGGCTGAGATGGCTCAATGTCTCTGGCCGAGAGGTCCTGGAATTGAAGTTCTGTCGTTAGCAGAATTAGCCAGATAGGGTGAAGTCGACTGCTGTTTAGAGGTGAATTCCAGCGACAGGCTGATTCGATCGGTATTCTTCCGTGGTTTCTCCAATCAATACCAGACGAATGTCGGAGCAGAATCCCAACAAACGAACCACGGACCACACCTAACCTTCCCTTCTTCTCCTTTGTCCCTTCCTCTGCTCTTACATAATATTATACGTACACTTGCATGCACTTCACATGTCGAGAGCTTAAAGTTTGTTCTGTTTGGGGCTATGCCCTACTTATGGGAAATACCTAAATCAGTACACCCTGCAAGCAGACTTGAAGGTCGGCATCGGATGTCGTCAGCCAACGGGTGAACTACTCCGACACACACACACACACACACACCACACACACACTGATAAAAACACGCACCACACTTCGGGGACTAATGACGAAAGCAGTTGACACGCCCGGCAATACGAACTAATCCCTCTTGCGTCATCACATGCTTGAACGTCACCTCAGTGATGTCACTATGGTGACGTTCAAGCTCCCGATTGAATGACACCAGCTGACTTACAAACGCCACTATACTTCGAAGTCAACAGCTGACTTACAAACGCCACTATACTTCGGTTTTTATAATATGGTAAGTGGAGGCCTATCTTCACGATGGAATATGGCACAGTTTTTGACGTCTTTTTCGGTCGTGCCACTAGATATCGCATGATCGCGACTATATCAAGCAGTGCTGCAGATCAAGCGAAATCTAGTGGCACACGCGAAAATCCGTGCCATATGCCGTCGTGAAGACAGGCCTTCACGCGCCATGTTATAAAAACCGACGTACACAAATAAATCGAGGTATAAATCGGCGTTTGTGTGTGCGCGTGCGGCAGGCGTCGTCCGCGTCGCCGGGGCGTCCGCTCAAGGCCAAGGACGCGGTGGCGCGCGGCGTGACGGACCTGGTGGGCGAGTGCCTGTTCGGCGTGGAGACGCACGCGCTGCGCCTGGGCGACGCCGCCGCCATGCGCGCTCACGGCCGCCGCATCTTCGGCTTCTCGGCGCGGCGCGCGCTCGAGATCCTCAGCGTGTTCTTCGTGCCGGCGCTGGTGCGGCCGCTGGGCGTGGAGTTCTTCCACCGCGGCTCCTCCGCCTACCTGGAGCGCGTCTTCAAGGAGCTGCTGCGCGCGCGACGCCAAGGCGAGGCTGACGGCCAGCGTAGAGGGGACGCGCTCGACGACCTGATCGCGCTGCCCGACAAAGTACGCGCCGCGCTGGCCAAGGATGGGGACGACGCAGACGGGGATGACGCCACGCGCGCCGGTGAGCAGACCCCCTTCAACTGTTCATCTATTCTTGGGTGTTTCTAACGTGGCGGCTGAGGGTAGTATCTCCAAGATGGAATTCAGCACGACTTTTTGAGTCAATCTCAGTCCTGCCACTAGAGTCGCTTGATCTGCAGCATTGCTTGATGCGGTCGCGATCATGCGACATCTTGCGGCAGGATCAAGAAAGACGCAAAATGTCGTGCCGAATTCCATCTTGGAGATACTATCCTCAGCCGCTACGTTAGAAAAACCCAAGTATATTCTTCGATTTATTTAGAGCTACACTTGGCAGGGCATCAGCTGTCACGTTGTCATCCAATCGGGAGCTGGAACGTCACTACAGTGACGTTTATTGTTCGCATTGGATAGCACCGAAACAGCTGATTACGTCAAGTGCAGTTTTGTTTAAATCCATGTACACACGCCGATTTATTTATAATGGCACTTGACGTTTAATTAGCTGTTTCGTTGGCATTCAATCAGGAGCTTGAACTGTGACGTCACTGTAGTGACGTTCAACCTCCCGATTGGATGTCACCGTTACAGCTGATTATATCAAGTATCACTATAAATAAATCGAAGTATATTCTTCGATTAAAGCATTAAGTCTGTTGACACTTGGTCAGCTGTGACCCTGACAGACAACAGAGAGCTTAAACGTCACTATAGTGACGTGACCATTGTGTCGTTCAAGCACCCGATAGAATGACAGCATCATACCTGACCAATTGCCAACGAACTTAATATTTTAATCAAAATATATACTCCTATTTCAATGTAGGGCAATCCAAGAGGACTGGAAAAGGAAAGGAAACTATTATTCCAGTCCTTTTGGAGCGGTCCTGTAGGGCCGCCAGTATGGACGCTGATGAGTCATGTTTCGGCTGCGTGCTGTGCTCCTGGAGATGGAGGGCGCGTAATCTGCTTACCAGCTTCAGCTGATCAGCTTTCAGCTGATCCCGATCATTGGACCTTACATTTAAATCAGCGTGTAAAGATAAAAAATTCCATACTGATTTATCTTACAATTGTTGAAACAGACAATTTTGTGCAAAGTTTAGTAGACACGAGCTCTATAGCGTGAATAACGAGCACCTGCTTTAACCAATCTGTCTTATCCGACTGCCATTTTAAAATTTTGACATATTTTGTGTTTGCCTTTATCACTAATGGTATTATCTTGACATTAGCAGTACTCTTTATTATACTGGATGTTATAATTAACCATTTAATATACTCCGAATACGTAATTAAACTGCTTGTAAAGGAGGTCGGGATAACTTTTACCTCTTTACCTTTTAATAAAAATTCTTCTCGTGTTTTTACAACAGAAAGAAAAAAATTTTGCACTTAATATTTATTTTATATATTTTTATGAAAGCTAAAGACAGCAGAACACAGCTCTGTCTCAATGATGACCACTTACGTAAAGCATTAAGTGTGAAAAATAAGAATAGGAAACTTCCTACTTGCTTCAAATTTCAGAACGTGGATGTAAAGCCAGGAATTGATGAGTCGAACGAAGATAGTTTACGTGTTTTTCCTTCTTTTACATTTAAAGAATAAGTTGAAACGTTTAATATTATACGTATTAATATTGGCATATCTATTGTGTAATTTGAGCTGGTACTTTCTTTAAAGTTAGTGTTTCAAACACGTTCAAAGAGTAGAACATCAAATTGCTATTCATGGTACAATTATCTAGTCACTACAAACATTTTAAAATTTTCAATAATCCAAAACCAAATAATCGGGGAATATAAATACCAAATCAAAAAGAAGTTACAATTTGTTTTACATTATTGCAATTCCAAAATCAATCAGTTGATTTCAACTTTTTCTTTAAATATAAAAGCTCAGCCTAATCTTCGTTCTGATCCTCATCACAAAATGGACCAAGTTCCACGTTCCACCATTTTGAAGCAAACGGAAATCCTCGATTCTTATTTTCCAAATGTCATGCGTGAAGTGATCAGAACCGAGGCGGAGGCCACGAGTGGCGTCTTTAGCTCGGAGAGTGGTGTGCGCAGCGACGTCGGACGAGCACCTGGTGGGGCAGGCGATGGTGTTCTTCACGGCCGGCTTCGAGACCACCGCCTCCACCATCAGCGTGGCGCTGTTCGAGCTGGCGCGCAGCCCGCGCGCGCAGGAGCGTCTCCGCGCAGAGCTGGTGGCTGCGCGCGCGCGCCACGGCGGCCTCTCCTACGACGCGCTCAACGACGCGCCCTACCTCAACATGGTCATCTCAGGTGCGTGGCCCGAAAGCGCTGCTTAATTTATTGAACATCTAGCACCGGCCGGGATGGCTTAGGGCAACAAAAATTGCTGTAAGCAAATAGAACTGTTCGTCCGCTTCAAACAGCCAAGGGCATATCGCTTACGTAAAAAAGACAATAAGGCATAAGATCGAACCCTGCGGAACCTCTAAGTTCAATTGGCAAATTGGAAAGATAAGTAATGTTCCTTCGTGTCAGCAGGTTGATTCATTGATTGTTAGTGATTCCGGGAGCGTGAACTACTATGGTCATTAGTCCCATAAGTGTAATGCGTGTTTCTTCTCGAGAGGTGGCGGTTGACTTCTCTGGATGGCCAAATCCGGCGCCGACCTACCGTCGGCTAAAGGGTTTTTCCCAACCAGGCATTTCCCACCATCGGGGCACCGCCCCACCTGGGACAAGTTTTAAGCCCTTTACCGGTCTCCCGGCATGTGTGGTAGTATAGTGCATGTTAGTGGGTGTAAGGGGTGAGGATAGGACAAGGAAGAGGAAGGAAAGGTCGCGCGCGGTCCGTGGCCTGTTTGTTTGGGGACTGCTCCGGCATTCGCCTGGTGTTAATCGGAGAAACCACGGAAAATTACCGATCAAAGCAGCTGGCCGCTAGAATTCTCCTCCAGACAGCGACTGTATTCGACCTAACTGAAAAGCTAGTCGGTAGTGTCGAAAATCCTGCCGCCGTCGGGACTCTAACCTACGACCTCCCGGTCAGAGGAACTGATAGGGAGTGACATCAGTTGATGCACTGAGCCACCGCTCCCGGTCGTGTCAGAAGGGTATTTCTACTCTTTGTGATAGATGTTTAAGGTACGAGGATATCTAATCTAATGCAATACTTGTACGTATTTCATACGAAGGAAATTTTGAAAGCAAAGCGTAATTGTCTATGACGACAAATGCTTTCAAAAGTTGAAAAAATATTCCAAAAGACGGTTCAAAATTGCTGGAGTTAGCCGCTTAATAGGGGCCAATCTACAAAATGTATCTAGCCGCTTGCCGCTCAGTTAGGTGGCCGCTGAAAAGATGGAATATTTACTCATGTCTTATGGAAAAATTAATCGAATCTTCAAGAAAAAGGTCGTAAGTTCAGGTGACCGCTGAATCAAAGTCGCTGTGTGAGGTTTCACAGTACTTCTAGATCAACATGTGGACATTAACTCAATCACTCTGTTTCAAAAATTGTGAGTTACCAATTAGAAAAGAACTAATGGATTTCTTAAAGAATAGGCTGTCTCCAAATCCTCTAGATCTATCTGATAAGAGTGGTAATCAGATGACAAAATCGACTTTTGTGATTTATCTTCTTACTGTACATATTAATGTAGTTTGTCTTGTTCATATTTATGAAGGGATAAGAGCAATACCAAGAGGACTAAATTCTAGATATTAATATTTACAAAGAAGAGGGAAGCATGCTTTAGTTGCTGTGGATTATCCTGTTAATGCTCCAAGCCCATTATAAAGAATTTCTGCAATAAATACTTATTGCATGGATATCTATGAGTGGCACGTTGACGTTCACGTTCTTTGCAACCGGTACGTCCATGTTAACGTTAAAAGTACGTTTATGTCATGAAGCCTCCATAACCGTTTTCATTCTGAACGGACCTGTACGCTTCCGTCCCCAACGAGGCCTGTGTGTGGGTGTTGCAGAGGCGCTGCGCCTGTACCCGTCGCTGCCGTACGTGGACCGCACGTGCTCGGAGGCGTACCCGCTGGCCGAAGGGCTGACGCTGGAGGCGGGCACGCCCGTGTTCGTGCCCGTGATGGCGCTGCACCGCGACGAGCGCCTCTACCCGCAGGCGCACGCCTTCGTGCCCGAGCGCTGGGCCGGCGCGGACGCCGCCGCCCCGCCCCTCTACATGCCCTTCGGCGCCGGCCCGCGCACCTGCATCGGTCAGTGCACACTCATGAATCAACTAGTTCTTTTGTACCAGCATTATAAACGACCTTTTCTGTTGCAAGAAGTCGTTCGTAAAAGGGCCGTTTACGGCACAAATGATGACGTATTAGATTTTACGGCACGAATGATTGCGTTATCACACATTCAGCCAATCGCAACGAAATAATCTTGTGTTGGTAGGGATAAATGGAACAGCGGACCACCGTTTTCTCGTACAGATGTCAATTACCCGAGACGTCACAAGGAAGTTGTTTCACAATATTAAGTTTGATTCTCTATAAAAAAATTTAATGGAAAAAAAATAGTGTATGCAACTCGTTTACAATGTTGCTTTATTGCATTCGTACAAATTTAAAACCTCGCTCCTAACTTCGCTCGTTTTCAAAACATGTAGAAATGCAATAAAGCTTAACATTATAAACTAATTACATAAACTACTATTATGCAACTAGTTTATAATGTAAAGCTTCATTGCAGGAGTATGTTTTGAAAACAAGCGACGTTAAGATCAAGTTTTCCGAATATTTACGAATGCAATAAAGCAACATTAGGGAGTTTTTGCACCGTCAAACGTTAAAGCAATCGAAAGCACTATCGATCTTTTGTGCATGCATAGTTCAAGTTTCACATCATTTTTGTGCATTTGCGCATATCGACATTTATCGACATTTATCGACATTTCTGTCGTTTGTTGCCCGTTAAGGCAAAAACTCCCTATTATAAACGAGTTGCAGACGTTATTTTTTGTATAACATCATTATAAATGTATAAGAAAATTAAAGTCCATTTTGGGGGAAAATCTTTATTGTGACGTCACCAGTATTTGATATCAGAGAGAAAACGCTGGTCGGTTGTTCCGTTTTCGGCATTACATCTCCACGATCACCATGCGATTAGATGAATGTGTAATGACGCGATTATTCCTGCCATAAACGCCAAATAAGTCATAATCTGTGTCGTAAGATACACTTTAACAATTCTGGAAACGAAAAAGGTCGTTTATAATGCTGGAAAACAAAAAGGTTTTATTCATAAGGTTCGTCATGACAATAATATGCTGGTACAGCTGGTACAATTCCTATTTATCACCTTCGGGGCAGGTCATAGGCCATTGTTCGCTTTTTTTATCTACTCTCCTGGACATGTCGAGCAGTGATCACGCGATCCTAGTGCTGGCAAATGCGCTTCTTGGCGCAGAAAAGTATTTCTCCTGACGTAACCTAACATATTTCCTACATTGTACTTTACTAAAAATGTTCAATAAAATCAAAACAATAAATTACACATACTTTATCTACTCGATAAACATACTGTATTCGATCCTACCGTTGCTCGTGAAGTAATATTTTCATCTCGTAAATAAAGTATATTTTATCGTCCTCTATGATAAATTATTATTTACGCACGAAGGACTTCAAGGAATCTTTGAAGAATGTCTGTTTTTCTCGTGTTGTTTACGATTTTCTTGGTGATTTTCCGTTGTACTGAAAAATTGGATAAGAATGACGAAATGCACTAGGTGAAATAATACATGTCATCATGTCATCAGAGTCAACATAAATTTATTTCTTGAGGAAAACAGATTTTCCGTGGCCTTGCCGTCATCATTAGATTGTAAGGAGATGACAAGATCCATAAGACAATGCTCGAGTATCTTGAAAGTTTTCATAGTTGTTGTAGTATGATCATATTTCCCCATTTCAACGTCATTTCGTGTTGATATAAAACAAATTATCTACATTATATTTGTATATATCTATGTGGCAGGTTACTTGACCTAACGTCAGCGCTTGTCTCGAAGCCAATGCAGTTCCTTTTCTTTCGGCAATAATAAAGAGTCGATGTATCCTGTTCACGCTAAGGAAAGGGGCCAGATTTGTACAACATTGACGCGAAACACCGTAAATATGCTATTGCTAAATAGCAAAAACATCCCCCTTCAGGATGCATTAAACAAATTTTGTAACTAAAATAAGTGAAATATTGCATTAAAATAACAAAATCGGTTGTCCCTACACGTTACCAATGTGCTTAATTTGAAAAGGTGCATTCAACGTTCTTAAAACTTAAGTTATGTTTCTTAGATTTTTATCTTTAAACTGAGTCCATTTTACTTTCTCGCTACTGCTAATGCAGTAAAAGGGAAAGAATTGCAATGCTGCGGGGAAATTTTTAAAAATTTTCAACAGGCACTGGTAACGAAAACTTGGATATATTGTCCCTACATAGTAAATTACTTCCTTCAAAACGTTGGGTAGTCAGAACCCACACTTTACAAGTTCTTGATACAGGAGAATTGATTGACGGCGATCTGTCCGTCTGTCGTCAACGCTAGTGCCTAAACCATTCAGCCGATTTTCTCCGAAATTGATGTTCCCCTATCGATCTGGCTGATAACACGGCCCCTTGAATTTGAATCCGATATTTCATTTTTATGTGAAGCCCCTGGAACATTTTCAAAATTTGCAAAAAAAATGTGTCCATCGTTTTTTATTAAATTTTATTGCCGAATAGCGTAAAGCACGCTTAAGAGAATGGTGCAGATCTCAGTTTCGTTGATATCGTTGATTTTTCAAAAATTGCTAAAGTTCCGTTTTCTCTCGACGTCTGCCTACAAAAAAAAATTTGCTCTAAAATATTGAAGATAGAGATTTTTTCTTCATAAAATCTGTTCTTTAAAGACAATTCATGAAATGACGTCTCGTACAATGTTTTGAAAATTTGAATAGTTTTGGCGTAATTTTGCATGAAATTAGGCCACTTTTTTAATATTTTAAAATATTTTTTCTCAAAATCGGCACCAATCTTTTTATTAAATTTTGACCTCGGATACCGTAAAGCACGGATGAGAGAATGACGCAGTGACATTTTCGTTGGAATCTCTAGATTTTCGGAAATTGCAAAAATTCAAATATTTTTCGGCGTCTTCCCACAGTTACAATTATGAAGATAAGTTTTTCCTTAATGAAATGTGTTCATCAGAAACATCTTCAAATGAAATCATGTTCAATTTTTCGAAAATATGAGTGTTTTTGGCGTAATTCTGTGTCAAACATAGGCTTTTTTTAATTTTAAGTGGGGATACTCGTCCAGAAATAGGGGTATGATGGTGTGCGAATTTGCAGTTATTCCTACCTTCCGGTCACCCTAGTGCATCCATACATTATAATACATACACTATATAAAAGCTCACCAGTAAAGTGGTAATCACACTGATCGGGTTAAATAAAATGTTTAAAAATTTAAACAATTATTTTTCTCAGAAACGGCTCAAAATTTTTTGTTTAAATTTTTTCACGTATGTGGAAACATACAAAGAACATCCCATTTTCTACGCACTTCCTCTTTGTATTTTCGAAAATTGGAAAAAAAATCCGAAATGGTAAATTTGAATTGCCCGCTCTTCGTTTGAGGCCGTGTCAATATACCATTAGGCTGGAATAAATTAACTTTATATTATGAATCGTAGAACATTAGAAATTTAATAAGTTTATAAGTATTAGAGTTAGTTATTGATCAGCAGTGTTTTAAGATAATCTTTCACGCGGCGTTGCCCTACAAGCTGGGACATAGGAGTTCTAACATGTAATGAGAAGAGACAGGATTTCCAAACAAATGCATGTTTATATTTAAACTTCGTACAGTTTCTAAGCTTTGTAATTATATCTTTCTTGAAAAAATTATTTTAAAAATGCATAATTTTTCCGTGCATGTTTTCGTGTTTTGGTAGTTTTTTGAGAAATTTATGCATAATGCGTGTTTGGGCAATTTTTTAAAAATAAATATTAAAACTGGGTATGACGTACTATAAACAAATTGTATAGAGACAATACAGGCTACTTTGAACCTTTCTCGTACAATTAACGGGAGACAACTGCTCATTAGCGAACGTAGTGACCTGTCCTGGAAAATCGGCGACAAATTCAAATTTCAGTACGACTGCAATACCTTTTAGAGTTATATAGTTTCTAATAAACCTATTATTTACATCATCTTCACTGCCACCACCACCATCACCACCACCACCACCACCACCACCATTATCACCATCATCTATCATTTTATCACCATCATTATTATCATCATTACCATTAATATTTTTTTTTGTTTATTTTAGGTATATCATTTTATTTTTTAGAATGTAAATGTAAATGTAAATATTCAATAAAACAAACAATACAAAACAGTTATTCGATCACTTTATATCTGCATTTAATTGGAGAATGATAAGTATTTATACAATAAAGCATTTACTTCTCATCACATGGCAATCGAAAAAACGATTCTTCTGAATTTCATAATTTGTGCAATCATATGCAACACACGCCATCCCAGCCATAGAAAAATATTAACTGATTTTTTGTATCACTCTGCGAAACTTAAGAAAACGATATTGTACGTAAACTAAAAATCTTTAAAACATACACTTCGTACTTAATACCAAACCGGTTATGACAGGTCTGACCACTATGAGCGCTAATGTCAAATGTCTCCCGTTATATCGCAATGCCATGTATTGTATCTCTAGTACTTGCTACAACACCCGCCCTAATAAGCGTTTTTGCCAATAATTGGTGAGAAAATGTTCGCTTTTCCCTCGGGTCCAACTCCTAACTCGAGTGTCTCTGTATGGGTGCGCAGGCATGCGGTTCGCGCTGCTGGCCATCAAGTTGACGCTGGCGCAGCTGCTTCTGCGCTTCGAGGTGCAGCCCTGCGCGCAGACGCCGACCCGCCTCAAGGTCAGCCCCTTCGGCCTCTTCCTCAAGTTCTACGGTGGCATTCCGCTGCAGTTTCGCAGCCTGTCCACTGAGGGCAGCAGCAGCGGCATCGTGGACGCCACCCGCCAGGCTGCGTGACAGACGCGGAACGCCCGCATTTTATAAAACAACGGACTAACATGTCTGGTATTTATTATTAAGACCATTGCACGACGAGTTCGGGGCGAAAGTAGCACCGTCTAAATTCTTTAAAAAAGAATAAATAATTATTTCAGTACTCTGTGTGATGCTAATGGAGCGCGACAAAATGCCAAATCAATATTTCACGTCACCATTTACAATGAAATGCACATGACATTCATTGATGACGACACCGACCAACTGAAAATTAACCTCCAATTTTAACTTCAACACATTATTCATCTGTGCTTTCTCTATCATTCATCTGATTTAATTCGGTAAATTCATATGGTTTCATTTAAATCTTATTTTTTATACAAAAAATAGGAATGGTATATTTTCATATAACTTCTATTAGTAATAATTTGCTTCATTTGTAGGGAACCTAAGGAATGACGAAACATGTATTTGTAGCATAATATGGCGAATCCAAGACTTTAAAGTTTTAAAACTATTTTAATTTCTTTTAAAATTGAGGTATTTTAATTAGCCTCAAAGAAAATGAAAAACTGGCCAATTTCTCGCCAACAGACCGAGACGCTTTGAACGACAGTTCGCTTACCCCAAGCATTGGTCCAGAGGGGTCGTCTGTATAATAATTTATTCCCATACCCCATCTTTCCCGCGACTTCATGTGTCTCTGTATGCTATTTATATTTTTAAAATAAAAATAATAATTACGTTCTCGAAGGATATGAAAAAACGGCCAGTTATACACTATCAGACGTCGAATGACACCACGTGTTCCAAACGCTGGACCAAAGGGGGTCTAACGACCACACGCAGGATACTTGATTAGAATTACGAGGATAGATTCATGTGTGTGTTGGCTGCACGTGTCGGATTAAAAAGATTGCTTATAGTCATTGGAGCTATTAGGAACCCATCCTAATGCAGCAGAACTTGTAATTCGAGAGAATGTCTCTCAGAAAGAAAGAGAGAGAGAACGACAACAAATTCTCAAGATTACTACGGGATGATCGAAATTCATCTGTACCCCCTGAATCTTGGGGTCATTGATTTGGTCTTGTTTAGTTTCGTAAAATTCGGTACATTCATAAAAGCGAAATAAAATGTCATAAAAATTAGCGATAAGATGTAATAACAGTATTCCATCGGAACTGGAAATACGATATTGTCGACGAAAATAACGAAATAATACTATTGGCAGTGAAATCATGCTGATTTTTTTTTTTTTATTTAATGCGAGATTCTACGTGAAACAAGATGAAATGTAAAATGTGCAAAATAAAAATTGCATAATGAAAATATTTTCAAATCCTTGTAATGATAATAGCATTCAATATGCCTACCATCCAAATCAATAGGAATTTTATTAAATTTTGGAGAAGTCATGAATAATAATTAGTGTTTGATTTTTTTGTAAACAAGGCAGACTTAAATATACCCTATTTATTTTATATATTCATTGTCTTGAACCTACATTGTATTGTATATTAACAATAAAAATTGTTTGATTATTTGTACTTTTAGAATCTCTAATAACTGTTTTCCTTTATATCATTTAATATTACACTTTTAATGCATTCTAAATATTCCAAAGAGATATTACACAGTTAAAAAATGTCAGAATGACTTTTGAAACTGGGCTATCACTGATTGTACAAATTTAAATACGTATTTGAATATAATTCCAAATCAAATTTGAGTTAATGAGAAATAATCAACAATTAATATTGTCAGTCTTAGGAATACGAATTTATACTTCAGAGATTAGGTATAGATTACAGAAACTACAGATGTTGGTATTAAATTCATACCTGCGGCTTTTCTAAACAGAAAATGTTTAAACAGTCAGGTACTCTGGGAAACATATGTAAGGGTTATCAACCAACCTAAAACATTATTTACATCACCATTATTCGTAAAGAACTCCTACATATTCTATTAATTACATCCAGAAATACCTATCAAATTTAAGGCTAGTTCTAAGGTCTACATGAACTATTAGAATGCACAAAATAACATATATAATTCAGTTCTTGAAAAAGTAGTAAAACCTCTCCTACAACATTAGTACCCTTATCTCACCATTCAAAGTTTAGAAAAATTTAGCCAAATTTAGAAAAATTCAAATAAACTTTCATTTTTAAACGTGATTAAAGTGTGGCTTCAATCACATTTTTTTATGATGACTTAAAGCTGCCCTCGACAAAAAACAAAATATGAGTAATATTAAAAGAGATATCACACCTCAATCACGAAGAAATACCTCAGCAAAGAACTCTCCTTAAGACTGCCATATCAAACCTACATCGCAGGAGAAAAGATATCAAGTTATTATAAAGTGGTATCCAAGCAGAGGACATCCTTCCAAAGCAAATGTCCTTTCGCTTATATTAGGAGAGTGCTGGTTCCATTTTCCCTAAGCTTATCGAGTTCTTCCAAGATGTTTCTAAGTATACTCTCGTATTATCATGATCACTAAGACGATGAATCTCTGCGGTTAAATATCTCTCTCCAATCTCTCTCTGCGGCCCGGCAATAGGGATTTTTCTGTTGAAAATTCGCATTTTTCCCCTACAGCATTGCAATACATTCCCTTTACTGCATTAGCAGTAGCAAGAAAGTAAATCAGGAATAATTAATCAATCAATCTAAACTGTCACTACAATAGCCCAGGTTTTCGATGATTTCTTCCTTCACAATACCAATTTCCATCTTCATGGTCAGAATTACAAATTGAACAAAGATAATTTTTTTCACGATCCATACAAGTATTTCCTAAGAAACAGAGTAGATCACTAGAATCGCCTACCTTTTACTGTCATCAATGTTCCCAACATTCACACATTTAAACAATGTTTGAACCAATTTTACATTCTTCTCTCTTGATTATCATCTACCGTCTTTTTTGTTTTCTTTTCATTCTCTTTTCTACCATATTGTTTTTCCATACCACTTGTTTCTTCTATTAATCATATTGTAATTTTATTTTGAAGGATATCAACCTATTTTCTCTAGGCACTGTTATACTTTCACGCACATACCTGCTTCCTTCAAAATTAAATGCTGCTGGAAAAACTATCATGGTCTACTAAAACCTAAAGAGTCTATAGGAACCATCATCTAGGCTCTACCTGATCATAAAAAGGAATACTGAAGTGTTAAACTAATATCATAATGCAACAGAAAATGAACAATTGATTTCATTTGATAGTCATGTTTTAATAATATTAAAATACCCTTGTAAATTCTGTATATTTGTAATTGAAACATCTATAATCCCCTTAGATTTTTGAACAAGAACATTGAACATTTAATGAAAATGACTAAAGAAACACAATGAAGGGAACAGTCACATAATTGAAACAAGTATAGTACTCTTTGCATTGAACAATTTAATGTAAAACATCACATATTTCACTTTGAAACAAAAATAGTGTTTTTTATTATGTACATCTATTTATAGTTTTTTCTAAATACATTCATTTCTTTGATTCAAATCTGCGTTTTGGAAGTAATGTTGCAGGTGAATAAACTTTTCTTCGTCTCCCATATTTTGAGGTCACAAACTGTGTCTCTAAATCATCAATTTTCATCACTGATGGGTGCTTTTTCTCCATGTGACTCTGCAGTTGTTCAATTGAATTTGTGACCTTCAAACATTCCCTACACCAAGGTAATAAATGGCTCTTAATATGCGTAGTTAAAGAAAGTTTTGTAGCAAGAGATTCTCCACAACAGGAACACAACCATTTCAGTTTCTTTTGAACAACAGAAAACATTGAAAGTGTCCTTAAAACAGACTTGCTACTGTCTCCTAGAGCAGGCACATTGAAGCTTTGGGCCTACAACAAAAACAATCCATTTATCAACTGGTAACTAATGTGGAAAATACACCATTTTCATGTATCTACTTTTATATAAAATCAGGAAAGTACAGACTCATAATGAAAAGATGATGAGGAGAAGACAAGTGCCCAACAACGAACATATTAAAATTAAATTTAAAAACTTTCTCAAGATATTTTTAATAATAGAGAAATAATACGGATTTCTTTCAATTTGATAATGAAGAGAACGAGTGAAATTATGAATTTGTATAGAAGAGACTGAAATTCAATAGTGCAAGCTTAGAAGCTCAGTGTGGTATACTCTAAGGTGCTTCATACTAAACAAAAAGTCTCTTTTCTTTTCCTATCGAATCCGTGCATATAGATGAAAGATGAATTTGATTTTTTTTTTTTTTTTTTTTTTTTTTATTCAATTTATTTATTTATTTTTGTATTATATCTACCAAGCTGTTGAAATGTGAGTTAGAGCATTCTCCTCTATTTACTGGAAGTCCGAAAAGGAAACACTTTATTCTGAAACTCTAGTATTTTTTCAGGGGAAAAAAACAAATTGAGTAGTATGAGCTCCAGCCCTCTTTCCTACTTCAAAATATTTAGAATTATTCAGAAAACTGAATTCTATTATAGATAAATAAAATGAATTGTTCACCTCTCTGATCTACTCAGTGTCCAACCAGAAGCTTACTTACCAGTTAGCTTTACTTCTCTTTGTTTCTCAAGAATAACAAATGAAAAATTTATGAATTTACATCTTTCGAAAAGAACTTTAAGAAAAAATGCTTACCATTTCACTGGTTGTAGCGTAATTCTCATCATTTTCTTTTGATTCATTTATAGTTTTATCTGCAAGAAGTAAATCTTCTGAATCACGTGGATAACACTCCACATTGCGAGGCAAAGTACTAGCTGAAGCACATCCAGTATTAACCAAAAGTGAATTATTAAAAATTACTTTGGCATTTTCTGAGTGTTCATGATTTGTTTTTTGCTGATGAGCTGTGACTTGCAACACATTTTGCTTCTGAACTGTAGTAGCAGAACAATTTCCCCCCAATATCCGGTTGTAATTCATTTGACCAGAATGTTGTTGTGGATATGATTTAAAAGATTGTGGGCCAAATGTAGAAACTACATGTGATAAATATTTATTATTACGGTGTAAAATATTCTTTTGTCCATTTATACTACTTCTTGTATCATTAATATTTCCTATTAAACAATTCCTATCCTTGTTAGAGTTTAAATTGCTCCCCATAGAATTTGAAATATTCCAATTCCTCTTCAAAATATGCACATTTATGGGTTTATCACTGGCTTTACAGCCATTTTGATACAGTACACTAGAACATGAAATACTTCCACACTCATAAGCAGTTCTTGTCCGACTTGATTCTCTTGGATTTGTTTCTGAAGAGGTATTAGAAATATTCACTAAAACTGAATTTTGTTTTTCTTGTAATTTTATTGGACATTGATTCCAAAACTTTCCACTACTGTTATAAGAGGGTTGGTACACGTTATTTCGTTTAACATAATTATTAGAAATATCGGATAATACTTTAATTGTAGAATTTGAAGTATGTGGTACGTATGTAGGAACTAAATTGTTATTGGAAGTGTTGTTTAGATTATACAGTTCATGAATGCTACTAACATTGCCAGCATTGCTAGGGCCCAAATATTCATTCAATCCTTTTTTAAGAGCGACTCCTGTCTCACCTTCATAGTGTCGAGCACAAAAATTTATTCTGTTCTGTATATCTACAATCTTGGATCCCCAATATCCAGTCTCTTCATTGTTAGATTGTGTCTCAGCAGATATCACGTGATTGTCAGCTAAATTGGACTGATGAGTACTCATGATGGGGAAGTTATTTGCAGAGGAATCAAATTTCTTTAAATTTTTTCATAAACAGAAATAAATGAATTTATTTTCCACATTTTCTTCTGATTATGCTTTCTTCTTACAATTACTGCAATTGATGTTCCACTTCTTACAGACTGACAGTAATCTAATGTCCTAAATATCTGATGAAGTTTACCTCCTTTTACACAAATACTGCAAAAGTAGAATGCATAAATTTAAGCACATTAATCATTCAGAAACCAATAGAATTTAAAGAATATAATCAGTTACTAATTTTAAAACACAATCATCAAACTACATACTAAATGAAAAGATAAAATATGTGCAAAAAAGGAAATATAGTATCTTTCATAAAAAATATATTAAAAAGAAATTATACTATTCCTAAAATAGTTAAGTCCATGCACTTACTAGTTTGCAAGTCCTCACAATTTGTGAAGTTCCAAGTAAAAATAATTTTAAAATTATTGTTGTAAATTTAATTTTTCAAATGAAGCATGTAAATGTCATAAGGCTACAAGAAAACTATTTAGCCCTACAATTCAGGTACAGGGATAAATAAATAATTTCAATGGAACAATGATTTCTCCTTTAGCACATTACTGAGCAACTGTAAAGTAGCCATTTTATATTTAATCAATACAAAAAATAGAAAAGATCTGGCAGGTAAAATATAAAAGTTACAGATATTTTTGGTAAAATTTACAAATTGATGAATTATATTTGAAGTGAAAAAAATATTTATTTGCAGACTTCTTCTTTGCAACCAATACAACTACACATATTGCAAACGCTCCTCTGTTGCAATGACATTATTTGATTTCAAGACTTTGTGCTTTTGGATAGTAAAGAGAAATGTTTAAAGGGGTTAAAAAAATTCGATTTCAAGATTTTCAGGGATCTTTCCATTAAAAACATCACAGAATAGCTTGTGAGGCCATCACTACATCCATACCTTAAGATTAGGATTCTAAAACTTTTGGTCAATATTTTATAAGTTGCGGTAAAGAAACTACCCAGTGAATGTATACAATTTGCAATTAATTTGAGACATCTAACAAATTCTATTATCATTATTTGATAACATTTTTAATAAAAAATTAAGCTTATACATATTTTTCAAACTTTTTTCTTTATGGGGTCGTCCTGAATTTCGAGGGGGTGGCATAATTTTCTCTGTGGCACTGCCGACTCTGGTTGGGGGGAGGGGGACGCGGAAGACACATCCCTCCAATATTTTCAAAAGTAGTTTTATTCTAATTTAATTTTTTACTAAACACACTTTCGGAAGAACATAACGATGATATTTACTCGTATAACTTTCAGTCTGTTAAAACGATGTCATGGTGTGTACAAAATGTTTTGTCAATCTTTCATTAGACTATTTTTCTTTTAACTTTTATGCGCGGAAAAGAAATTTTATGAATGTGCTCCACAACTGGCGGGAGCGGGAGATGAAAACCCCTTGAACTTGCATTTCATCTGTAACGAAACAATGCTTCCCATCACCGCTGCTCTAATACGACCGCCATCATCTCTGTGGCTGCCAACGTTAATAAATTTATTGTCAGAGCATAATGTTGAATTCATTATTAGCTGCAACACGAACTTTTCTTTATATATCGCACCTTGCTAATGCCAATAAATTAAAACATTTTTTTTAATGGCTTGAACTAAAATTCCTTTCCAATTTTATATATCAGAAACCTATATAATCTCCAGCACTGACAGCTAGGGATACCGAATAATTCCTATTTGGACATGTGTTCTGGAACCTAATGCCCTTATATTATATTTCACCGAGGGTATTTCATTTTAAAAAAGATAACTGACATGCACACTATACTAACCCATCTCTTTCCCATTTTTAAATTTCCTTATTGTACTTCGCCATAGTAATCCCATGATCATGACCAAGACCATCTGCAATACTGTAGTACTGCAGCCTTGACATGACGTTCCTTTGGCACGCCACTGCAAAACGGTTGCCATCGGTGCCTAATTGGTAAAAATTGTCCGTACTTCATTGTAAATGTCCCGCGTCCCTACATACTTTGGCGGGACACTCTATTGTTCCTATTTTCTGCTTGAATCATGACTATGTTTAACTGCATTTCATCATCGAGTCTTCTCAAGTATGTATATCAAGTAACAGATTTTAATATTTTCTCAATAGATATTTTCTCAATTGAAAATTACGAACCTTGACTTCTCTTCAGCTCTAAATTTGGTTGCAATGCGACGGAAACTAGCCTGAGTGCAATGAATACATACATGAAAACAAGATTTTGCCACATCTGATAACGCTTGATTGCGATAAGATTTATTCTGAGACCCTTTCACTGTTACAAAATTCGCAGAACTGCCCTGACGAAAGACTCATAATTTTTCTGTAGAGAAAAAATACCGAGACCGGCGCAGTACCTTTTAGTAAGTTTATTATCTCAGAATTACCAAAATCTACCTTTTCCAAAACATCATCATTAAACACAATTGTAAATATTTTAGTGGCATGTGTTTTGAATTTTACTTGTAGTTTCTCACTAACTGAATAAAAAAGTATGTTTGTTAGTGACATCCCATGTTTACATTGTCCTGCCTTTTGACTTCAAGGAGAAACCCCTATGCAAGAGAAAATACTTTCAATACATCACGGATATAAAACCAATGCTGTTTATGTATCATATACATCATTGTATAAAACAAAAATTCGGGATCGGTATGGTTATCTTATTAAACAAAAACGTTCCTCGATACGTTTCAATTTTGCATACAGTATTATAATAGATGTCTATAAAATTATTTTTGTTTAAAATGAGATATTTTTATCATAAAAATAACATTAAATTGTTCAAGAAATATTAAAATAGCTAACACCCCGAGGTAGCAACAAATTATTTCAACT
This sequence comes from Teleogryllus occipitalis, assembly GCA_011170035.1. Taxonomy (NCBI): domain Eukaryota; kingdom Metazoa; phylum Arthropoda; class Insecta; order Orthoptera; family Gryllidae; genus Teleogryllus; species Teleogryllus occipitalis. The sequence continues at coordinate 49,995 of BLKR01000007.1, read as the reverse complement.
AATATCTGAAGAGTATGTCATGTAATAAGGAAGAAATGAATGAAATGACACCTAACAATTATTTCAATTTCATTTTCGTGTAAAACAGTACCTTTCTGAATGTGGTGTTATTAGTCTTCAATGTCGTGATGGTGTTATCAGTGTTCAATATGTACTGTAAAGAACTGTTAATAAATTGTGTGAAATTATATTTTTAATAAGTTACCGGCGATTATTCTGTTTGTATTGGGGGCCATACTCGAAACTTAACATTAATTCAACTGAAAAACGAAAGACCACTAAGAATAACTGACTTTTACCCATTTTTAAAAGTTTTCTAAAACTTTGCCTTGAATCGACTCCGTATTATACATTTCTACTTTCCTATAATCACGTTCGTGTCCCATGGCAACAATGACTTTGAATGCATGATCATGTAAAATAATGAAAATTCCTCTAATTGTGAGCTGGAAATTACGCTACACGCTCGACGAGAACTGTAACATGAACTACTATTCATTTGTATTAGATATTTAAAGCCATTAGCTTTGGAATAGAAATTCCCATTGTTAACAAGAAGCATGCAAATAAATTGCTTGTTTTAAAAGTTCATTTTCTTTACCTGACACAACTGCCACCACGCAAATATTCAAGGCAAAAATGTCCATATCGACGAATATGACCTAGAGGCATGCAAATGGACCGTTGTGAAGAACTATAAAACATGTGAAACTCAGAAACGTAACAATGAACGACTGAAGGAAGAATAATTTGCAATAGCATTTTAATAAATAAAATCTAGTGACATTTATAAGGATATACGATTCTGTCAGTAAGGTATGAAAATAAAGCCTTCGACTTATTCTTCATTCTGTGAAGAAAATTTAGTTATTCGAGCTATTATAATGGTTCATTTGTTTTTTCCTCGCATGTGTTAATTTTATGTGAATTTGGGAGATATAGAACAGTACGTGTTATAAAACTCAACATCTTCAAATTAAGAACAATAATTATTTTATATGCACTTGAAAATGGGTCGCTGACTGCATCCTAAAGGTCATGTTGTATTTTTTAATTAAAACGAAACAGTCAACGTCCACTAACTTGTATTTATATTATTTTAATCTCTGAAAACTAGACAAATCTGTTTACTTAACCCTTCAAGAGTTTGAAATGTATTCTTTATCAAGACTGCTAAAGCAATGGGGTCGATCGTAATTAATCCTCAATTATCTATGGAGCCTGAATCATTACATTTGAGCGTCTTAGCTTAAAAAAACACCATTTGTTGATAAGAATGTGGCGCTACATCACTTGTAATTTGGCATCAATTCGTCATGGAAGTGTAGTATGTTACTTACATGCCACGATGTAAAGCCAGGGGTATCCAGAAAGAATTTTGGTGAAGAGTTGACAATAACAGTAACGGCCATTTGATCATTAAAGAAATGGTGCTACAGAATGGTACAGACTTCCTCGTACTAGTTAGTTTTCTAATTCCTTTGATCTGGGCTAGCTTATCGGTCATGCCACATACTTTTGCCAGCTGTCATCATCGCCGTCCAAAGTACTACATTTTTTAGAAATTTTCCAGTTTCCTAATGGTAGAACCGCAATATTAAAAAAAAATAAAACTTCGTCCTATAAGGAAATTTTCGTTGAAAAATTTGGAGTCACGAGGAATATGAGATCATTTTCACACAAAACTTTTCAGGTTTCAAGAAACTATACGAGACATCATTTGAGGCACTTGTATTCATAAATGCAATAACGTGAAGAATTCCCCGCTACTGTAAATATTAACGCTGTGAGAGACAATCCAAAAAAATTCATTTTTGTTCTTTTAAAAAACAAAATAATAAATCAAAATGGCATTCATGTCACCATAGAGTACATTTATCACTATTCGTATTAAAATTTTAAAGAAAAAATTGTATCCGTTTTCGAGAAAATCTTGTTTTTGTTATTTTTTAATATTGCATGTAATATTGAACAAAAACTACTAAAATTTTCAAAAAATATACATGACCTTATTGAAAGAACTAACTACGATGAAAAAATTTACTTGAAAGAAAAATCTCTGTTTTCAGTTTTGTAAAAGTAGGAATAAACCTAAAATTTGCGAACTTTTTAAAATTTCGAAAATTCAGAGTTAACAGCGCAAAACGGACTGTGTCATCTTCATAAGGGTATTTTACTCCGTCCTTTCAACAAATTTAAAGAAAAAAGTTGGAGCCATTTTTAAAAAAAAATTGAAAATGTCCGTGGGGCTTCATGTAAAGAATACCAAAATTTAAAAAAAAAAATGTTTTTCAAATTCCCCAAGTTCCAAGTTGAGTCAGATCGACCAGGGAATATCCATTTTTGAAAAAATGCTACATATGGTTTAGGTGCTAGTCGTATTCACAGATTTCAGCACTTTAAAAAACACTCTTTCGGTATCAGGGGACCCCAAAACGTGTATTACCGTTGAAATCTCGAAATTTTCCGCAGAATTACATAACTTTCTCTATACTATGTTTGCTACTCCGTATATACGTACGTATATGATAAAGTAAATTAGTGGTGCTCAATAGCATATACTTTCTCGCGTAGTTGGAAAAAGCTCTATAATACTGAAATATTGCATTTTCTGCGCTAACACCTCAGCTATTACTTCAAAACGTCCAATTCAAACAAAGCGCCTGTGATGCATATTTGCATTCATTTCGATAGTCAGGAGCAGCAATTATTTCTTACTTTGACAAACGAAACAAACAGGAATACATTTTACTGTTACAGTATTCGCAGCAAATAATATAGAAGCGAGCAATGTACTGTTGTCAGCACAGCATTAGTGGGCTGTGCATTCGCTAGGCGAATAATATCCATTCTTGTCAAAAACGTTAATTTCCATCTGCATTCAGATTTAAACTTAAGTTTGTTTTAACAATTGTTTATCGTTAGTAATAATACATCATACACATTCTGAGATATACATAGATAAGTGACACTTCGTTCAGTAAAAATATGTATGTTCTATACCTCCAAAAACTGACCAAAAATATGGATTATTAAATAGATTTCGAATCATTTCCAAAAGGTTAAGTTGGAAACACGCTCGACTAAATAAAACAGATTTATCTTATTACCGCCACCATCGCGACGCTCAACAACAATGACCTCAAATATCGATTGAGGCATTGTTGCGAAAATTTCAATTATCTTTGCGGATTGCTTGAAAGAAATACATCAATACATTGAGCATAAAAATTGTAGAATAGAGTAAAAAGTAAAAGTACGAGAAAGTAAAAATATAATTAATATTGGCATTTTCAATAGTTTTATTTATTTATTTACGTCAAAAACAGTTAAAAACTGTGTATGACGTGCTATGGAGAGTAGTGAATTCTGTGCACGTTTTCAAAATTCTGTGATCCCTACACTGAGCCATATACTACTTGAATTTTGAATTAAAAAAAAAACCGCTCCGATGTAATAAAATCTATTTTCAAGGATAAATAAGCAATAAATTTTGGGCTCTTATCCGTCATGTCCTTCGACAAGGAATAATACTTCCTGCCGCGACAACATGGAAACAGTAATTTGAATAACTATATTTCCCACTGAATTCTAGAAGACGTGCACAGATAATGAAGTTACATTTATGTCCAGAAGCAAAACAAGGGGCCATCTCAGCATTTGCTCAATGGATCAGCGAAACTGGTCGAAAAACCAGATCGAGATGTGGGACATTGACCCAGAAGCTGCGATACAATATGCACAGGTTGTTTGTTACAGGTTGTTTACATTGATACAGTCCAAATCGTAAATAATGCATTAAATATCACTGTTAACATTAATGTTACTTTCCTTGTGATGCTCAGTATAGTCTCTAATTGTATAGAAACAGATATGCAGCAGAAACGATTTCTCTTGGGATTTAAACTTTTCTATCGAATTTAATCGTTTAATGTCATCTGGCGAAGTGTTGTAAAATAATGTACATGTATTGTATGTGAATTTTTTGTAATGAGCTGTTAATACTGTCACCTGATGAATATTATTTCTTCGTCGAGTGTTATAGTAATAGACGTGGTGGAAATAACCACCATGGTAATATTTCCACCATGGTAATAGACAATTGCGTTTTGTGAAAATATATTTCCGCCCTTAAGCAAGTCATTTTTGACAAAAACCACTGATTCGTAAATCAACAGACAAGGCAATGGTAAAATTCCTAGATTAATAATGAGTCTTACAAGAATCCCGTGGGTGGGATTTGGTTATTATTCGTACCTTCTTTGTAATCTAAAGGTCTGGGAGCTATAAGATGTATTTCCCCAGAATATTATGCCATATCTCAGGCGGGAATGAACATTTGCGAAATATACACAACGAAGCGTATGAAGGCTGACTGAATTTGAAAGAATTCTGAACGCATAGCATAATGAACTTAGTAAATTATAATTAAAATTAAATCTAAAATTAATATAATTCATCAATTTTTCTCGTGGCCCAATAGTTGGTGGAACACCTGTATATACTTCATACCTTAATATTTGTATTAATTTCAAGCAAAAATTACGCCAAAACGACTCCTTTTTTTCAAAAAATTATACTCGGCCTTTTTAAAGAGCTAATTTTGTACAATACACTTTGTCTGAGGCCTGGATCTTCAATTTTGTAGTTTTCAAATGTTTTTTTGCAATTTTCGAAAAAAAGAGCAATATCCGAAAATGGGACTAGCGCCATAGTTTTTACCGTCTCATTACGTAAGTGAAGAAAATTGAAAGAAAAAAAATTGGAGCGTTTTTTAAATGGGTAAATTTCAAACGTAAATTACCCTAAAACTACTCGTTTAAAAAATTGTACATGGCCTTTTTAAAGAGCAAATTTTGTACAACAGACATTGTCTGAGGCCAAAATTCCTATCTCCAATGTAGTTTTGACTTTTTTTTTTTTTTGCAATTTTCGAAAAACCGAGCAATACCTGAAAATGGGACTAATACCATGTTTTTGCCATTCCTTATTACATATGTGGAAAGATTTTAAAGAAAAAATTTGGAATGGTTTTTGAGAAAAAAAAATTGCCTATATTCCGATCAAAATTACACGAAAACTTCAAGTTTCGGAAAGTTGAACATTACCTTAATTCAGGATTTCTCTTTAATGAACAGATTTCATTTAGGAAAAAATCTCTATCTTCAACATTTTAGTTGTAGGAAAATACCGATTTTTTTTGATTTTTTGTAATTTTCGTAAAATCAGGGATTTCAACGAAAATACGCCCTGCTTCATTCTCTTAAACGCTCTTCGCACTATTACAAAATTTAATTAAAAAATTTGGGGCCAATTTTTAGAAAATGTCCGATGGGCTTTACATGATTCTTTACATGAATGTAAAGTACCCTCCAAAATTAAAATATCAGTTTCAAATTCTTGGAGCTGTGACATCAGGCAGAATGTTTGCGGAATATCAATTGTGGAGAAAACCGGTTGAACGGTTTATGCGCTAGCATTGTGCACAGACGGACAGACTTTTTGCCGTCAACCGATTTTTCAGTATCAAAGACGCACATATCACGGATTCTCGCTACACCACGTGTTAGAGGATTACCCCCCTATATTTAGCAACTGGATTTATCAACTTTTTCGTTATCAGGGCTCGGGAATAAGAGATTTTGTCGAGTTAAGAGATAGTGTCGAAAATTCGCCGTTATGCGGTTCACTATCACAAGACTTACGTTAGTAAATGCGAGGAAATAAAACTGTTGACTTTAAATAAACTAATGGTGCTAAACAGCACATTCTTTCTCGCAATATTATTAACGTTTGCAATTTTCGAAAATCAGAGTTCAACGAAAATGAAACCTGTCCAGTAGCGTATCTTAAATTGGTGCACCCGAGGCAAAACTAACGGTGGCACGCCCCCTAAATTAAATATAAAAATATTTATATCTGAATAGTTATATAATAAAATTTAATAAAAATATAAGTATTAATTATTTAACCACTATTTAATAAAAATATAAGTATATTTGCACGATATTAAAGATAATTTGTAGATTATTTTATCAAGATTAACGATAAGATAAGATAAAGTAATCGCCTAAATCGAGACTCTTGGACCACTGAAGAATTGGGGCTCACTGCTCATAGTTTCGCATTTTACTTTACATTATTTTTCTTTGCTTTCTTAGTATATGTGATTTAATTTATAATTATTAAAGTAATATGTGTGTATTTTTTAAATAAATCATTAAAATTATATAATTCGTACTATAAAATTTTATAATTGGTGTCACCTCTAAAATGGTGTTACCCGAGGCGCACTTCCCCCCCCCTACCACCCCTAAGCAACGCCACTGAAACTGCCCCATTTTTATGAGCGTACTTTGCTCTATTATATTCTTAAATAGTGGTAGTACAGAATGGCACAGACTTGCTCGTAGTAAAGTTTTATAATTTCCTTTGTTGATTGTTGATTTCGGGCGCGTCAACTACTGAGGTCATTAGCCTCGTAAGTGTAGTGTATGTGTTTTCATCGGGAGGTGGCGGTGATCTTCCCCCACTGGATGGCGGGATCCGGCGCCAATCTACGGGATTAGCGGGATTTTCCCCAACCAGGTATCTCTCACCAGCGGGGCACCGCCTCAGCCGGCACAAGTTCTATGTCCCCGACCAGTCTCCCGGCATGTGCGGTACTGTAGTGCATGTTAGTGTGTGTGTGTGTGTGTGGTGTGTGTGTGTGTGTGTGTGTGTGTGTGTGTGTGTGTGTGTGTGTGTGTGTGTGTGTGTGTGTGTGTGTGTAAGGGCTAAGGATAGGACAAGGAAGAGGAAGAAAATATTGCGCGCGGTTCGTGGCCCGTTTGTTAGGGTACTGCTCCGGCATTCGCCTGGTGTTGATCGGAGAAACCACAGGAAGCTACAGAATAAAGCAACCAATCTCCAGAATTCTGTTCCAGACAGTGACTGAATTTCCTGTTGCCAGCTGCCATCTATCGCCGCCCAAAGTACACTTTTTTAAAAATTTTCTCAACTTTTTTATTTAATAATAGTAGAAGCGAAATATTACTTTAAGAATATTAAAGAAGAGTAAAACGTATTCCTAAATGGCAATTTTCATTGAAAAATTTGGAGCCGTTTTTAAAACAATGGCGTTTTACCGTTACTATAAATGGAAAATTTGAAGCACTTTTTCACAGAAAATTCTTGAATTTTCCAAAAACTTCATTTGAAGCAATTCCACTCACAAATACAATAATGTACAAAAAAGAGCTGGAAATGTGAATATAAACGGCATGAGAGATATTTCAAAAAAATACATTTGTGTAATTTTTTAAAAACAAAAAAATACACCAAAGTGAGCTTTACGTCATATTAAAGTACAATTAGCACTATCCGTTGGAAAAGTTTGAAGAAGAAATTTAGAGCCATTTTTGAGAAAATGGCGTTTGAGCGTTTCTGAAAATGTGGAAGTTTCATCTTATTTTTTCAGAAAACTGTTGAGTTTCTAGAAATTTTAACAGACACTATTTAAAGCCCGGACAGCGAAGAAGTCACTATTTAAAGCACATGTACTCATAAATGTAATATTGTGAACAAATTGCCTCTAATATCAGTATTACCGACGTGAGAGATGAGTATAAAAATTATTTTTTGTAAATTTTCAAAAAACTAAAAGAATTCAGCAACATGTCGTTTATGTCATTTTATAGAGTGCATTTAACACTATCCCTACCAAAAGCTTAAAGAAAAAATTTGGAGCTATTTTCGAGAGAAAATCTTGTTTATTATTTTTTAAATTGCACATATTGCACGCCATATTGCGCGAAAACTCCTACAATTTTCAAAAAAATCAACATGACCTTAATGAAAGAACTTTTCATGGGCAACAAATCTTACTTGAAGGAAATATCTCTATCTTCAATTTTGTAGTTGTACGAAGACGTCAAAAAAAATTTAACTTTCAAAATTTTCGAAAATTCAGAATTAACCGTGAAGAGCAGACCTATACCACCTTTATTTACACTATTCTTACTTACACCTTATATTTTACACTATTCTTACAAGAAAATTAAATAAAAGTTTTGGAGCCGTTTTCGAGAAATTTTTGAAAATGTCCGGAGGGCTTTATGTAGAGTACTCCCAAATTTTAAAGAATATTTTTCAAAATTTAAAAGCGTCGACTAGAGTCAGATGGACAGGGGTTTCTTCAATTTTGAATAAATCCTACGCATGGTTTAAGCGCTAGTAGTGTTCAGAGACGGACAGATGCACAAGCGGACAAACAGACGTTTTCTTTTTTTTAAATAACACATTTTCGGTATCATGGGACCCCAAAACGTGTCCGTTGAAATCTCGAAATCGATATTCCGCAACATAACATAACTTTCTCTATACTAGGTATTGAAACAAACTATCTGATTTTGATTTTTAAATTTAATATTTCCTTTACCCGTCTAATATTAATTCAACGTAACCCGTTCCAAATTTATAAAAGAATATTTGCGCCAGGAAAAGAGTACGTTAGTTGAATTATTAAAATTACTCATCAACTGCTATTTCCATTAAAGTAATATCCGGCTAACTGGGTCGATGGGTCTTATAAGAAATAATCGCTATTGACTGCTAATAGCCGATTATTCGATCTGCCATCTGTACAGAATGGCCGAGGAATCTGAAAAGCAAATATACATTTCTAGCTACTCATTTGCTGGAATTGGCTAAATGAAAATCATCTTTTCTATTCACAGAAACTGTAAGTTTATTCAATTTTCAATGGTAACAATACGAAACTTTCGGTCATGACTAGTCTCCATATTGTAGTACCCGTCTTCGCGCGTTGTCGACCGATGTCGCCGCGTAGGACCATTTTCAATCTTCCCCGGTGTCGATGGTTCTAGGTCCAAATACCATCTTCTTTTCTTCCGATCTGGCACAAGTGTATTCAAGTCACTGATCCTCACCGCCTCATAAGTTGATAAGACTTAATTAATTTTCCTTTTAAAAGTTTCCAGTTCTTTCTACGCGTATACTTAAAATGTTGAAATTCAGCTAACTATTATCTGCATCAAATACTCCCAGTCCTGTTGCCGACAAATTCACCTAAGTTCACAATTCTAGCTGCTGCACTCGAAATATTTTCAAGTTCCAATTTCCGCACCTTCCATCAATATTCTAATCCCGACAATCATACGCTCCAAAGTAAATGTTCACAATTCCCAAACTTCCAACATCAATTGTCTACACACGATCCGCACAGCACCACGGCATAAGTCGGAATGCCTCCATATTCCTCTCTTTCAGCCCTTCAAAATTCGGTCCATCGTTCTACTGTTTCTTGTTAGAAAAAATTCCATGCCTAGCCAATCCCTCAATTACTTACAAATTCAACTGGCCGCGCCCCAGACTGTCATTGCTTTCTCGGCCAATCCCCAAACAGTTTACTTTATCAACTAGCCGCGTCCCGTGGTTCAAAGCAATGCAGTTTGTTGACCTTGACGACAACTCGTCTACCGTTGCTATGCCGCCATATTTACAAATGTCTATCCTTACAATTCAACCTGCTTACAATAAATGTGACTCAATACAAGGTCCCACATATTGGTATGTCACAGAATATTACTCCATATATACGTATGTATACCAGAAAGTAATAATGTGAACAAATTACCGCTAAAGTAAAGATTAACAATGTGAGAGGCTATTCAAAAAAATATATTTTTGTAATTTTTGCAAAAACAAAACTATAGAGAAAGTTAAAAGAAAGTTTTGAAAAAACAAAAGATAAGTGTAATTTTTGAAAAAACGAAAGACAATACCAAAATTAAATTTACGTCACATTAAACAGTGTAATTAGCATTATCCATTGGAAAAGTCTGAAAAAATTGGAGCCGTTTTTGAGAAAGAGGCGTTTGAGCGTTTCTGAAAATGCAGAATTTTGAGCTCATTTTCACAGAAAACTGTTGAGTTTTCGAGAAACGTTATGTGACATTATTTAAAGCACATGTACTCATAAATACGAGTATAATAATGTGAAGAAATCACCTGTAATGTAAATTTTATTGACATGAGAGACAAGTCAAAAAATTTCAAAATTTGTTGAAAAATAAAGACAAGAGCAATATGGCATTTATGTTATCGTACAGGGTACATTTGGCACTACCCCTACCATAAATTTAAAGAAAAATTTGGACCCATTTTATGTGACAATCCTGTTTGTTAATTTTTAAAATTGCTATTATTGCACGCAATATTGCAAAGAAAATATACATAACCTTAATGAAAGAGATATTTATGGACAAGAAATTTTATTTGAAGGAAAAATCTCTGTCTTCAATTTTAAAATTGGAAGACGACGAAAAAAATTCAAACTTCTGCAATTTTCGAATATTTAGATTTAAAAATCGGACCTATGCCACCTTTATAAGTATATTTTACTCTATTCTTACAAGAAATTTAAAGAAAAAATTTGGAGTCGTTTTTAAGAAAATTTTGAAAATGTCCGGAGAGCTTCATGTAAAGAAACCCAAATTTTAAAGAACGTTTTTCAAATTTCAAAGCTTCAACTAGAGCCAGATGAACAGGGGTTTCTTCAATTTTGAAAAAATCCTACGCATAGATTAGGCGCAAGTAGAGTTCACAGACGGACGGACGGACATTTTGAAAAAAACTCTCCTTTTCGGTATCAGGGGACCCCAAAACATGTATTTGTGTTGAAATCACGAAATCGATTTTCCGCAGCATTACTTAACTTTCTCTGTACTACGTATATAGGTATGTATAGGAGAAAGTAAAAGGTTTTTTTTACACATAATTTTCAACGGAGTGGAAGAACTTTCAACACCAATTTAAGCGGAATTTAATATAATTTAACTATTAATTTTCAGTGTATTAAGTTGTAATAAATATATTATTTATTTATTATGATTTATTTAAAAGCGAATATATTGCACTTTTTGTCATATTTTTAAAAAAAATTGCAGTTTCCTGTGCTGAATTAAAATTTTGATGGTAGGATTTTTAATAATCAAGCCACACGCTTAAAATATTACGTGTTATCTCCTATGTTGTTTAATGTTTTTATTTTTTATTTTCATTATATTTTCCTTATCAAGTTTTAGAGAATATTTGATGCCATTTCTTGCAATACAATTGGGATACGACTTGATTGCCCCGGTGGCAAATGAAAACACTTGATTTGGTGACCTACGTAATATTTGGGCTTATCTTTTACACAAATAAAGTCTTGAAGATCCATAAAATAGATACATATTATGATGCTGTGTTTGTACAACACGTTCAGGCAATGCAAATAGATGACAACGTATTTATCAGTGGCGAATTTTCCGATACACCGCGTGTATCGCCTGTATACTTAGTAATTCCAAGTGTATAAGAAATATTTAATAAGTTTGATAATCCTCTAAAAAGTTATTGAGATTTTGAAAGCTTTAAAACAGATGCGAAAAAATAACTCAGTTTTGATACCGAGATCCAGTCAGACTTCGGCATCCGTAAGCGCTATGAAGTGAGTTAGAGTGAGAAGTTTCAAACATTTCTAAATGCTGTCCAGAGAATTCGCTCGGCGCAGGCGAAGGCACCGCATGGCAGCCGCGATAACCTATGGCTCCTTTGTTTCGAAGGCGGGGAGAGGAGAGGATGCGCGTATGGACGGTCGGTAAGCACCGCAAAATATTGCGGTGAACAGTCCTTCTCTGGTTGTTCGTAAGTTACGCTTCTCTCGAGTTTTTGTGAAAATGGAGTGTGTTAATGATCCACAAGTTAGTGGTTTGTGTAGTTGACTTATAGAACAATTATTAAGGACAGAATTTCATAGTATTGGGATATCAGAAAAGCTCAAAATATAAGACAACCGTAGTGGTAGTTTCCATAAAGTGCTGTATACTTGAAATAATATTCAGGATTTGCCACTGTGATCTATTGAGAGGTATATCCTTTATTGAGTTGTTTACATTTTTGCAAAAAGATGTAGAAAATCTACATACGTTTTTACATGAAACATCTGAGAATGACAGAAAAAGTTTAGGCGTGTGAATTGCGAATTACGAAGATGGGCGGAACCAACAACCTGCGATTAACTTGAAATAATCATTTAACTTTTTTTGCTTTAAAGCAGAGATCTACTTTTGTCCTGTTTGTTCCGATGATGCGATAATTTTACATTCCTGATTTTTTGGAACAGCAAGGCATCTAGAAAAGCTTACTCTATTTCTCCTGGTTCCTTTTGCCCCAGTCCACTACTGGACATAACTTAGTTATCGTGAAAATACTACTTCAATTTAGAGAAAAAATAACATCTCATTGCGAGAAAGTTTACCTAAACAAAACAAAAACGTTTTTAAACCATTACAGTCAGAGGACAACGTCCAACGAAGAATGATAACGATGTTTTTTAAAAAGAAAATCGACACATATCGTGGTTTATCCCCATAAGTTCACGGCTTGTAGCAGCCTGCCGGTTGCCACCCAGAGGCGACGGTGCTGCCCTCCTAACCACTAAAAGTCACGTGTTCTGGACATCTTTTCTGGTCGTGGGAAAAGTGGGCAATCACACTCTTTCTAAAACCACACCATATTTCTTTTCCTCATACTTACGAAGTATTGGAATTGCCTCAACCATGAGTTGTATTTTTATCTTAAAATACGTGTTTAATGTTATTTTGAGTTGTAACTTCTCTCATACATCAAAATTAATGTCTATTAGTGCTGTTCCAAAGATAGTTGAGATTGCTGTATGTGGTAAGCAGATGTACGTAATTTTGTACTAAAAAATCGGGTTGTTTGTGCACGGATGTGTATGTTAAGCATAACTCAATCATATTATAAGCTTTTGAACTGAAATTTGTTAAATACGTCAGGAGTAAGATTGAGTTGTGCCTTCCCAAATACAATTTAGATATTTTAATTTTTGGGAATACATTATGTGAAACCCCTAACATTTTCAGAATTATCTGGAAAATAGTTGCAATTTTTTCTTTAATTTGCTTTTACTGAATAGGCATTTATAAATATGGAGTACTTCCGATTTTCATTAAGTTGACATTTATTTTCCAGCTTGCCCCATATTTCCAATATTTAAGCCAAGAGATTTGTTTCTGAGTGTAAATTATACTTGAATTTTAAATCTTGAAATAACGTAATGCACTTTTTTACTGTCTCTGTAATGCTGAGGAAAATCAATTTCGCGATTTTAACAGAAATACATATTTTTTGGTCACCTACTACTGAAAAAGGGTTGTTGTTTTTGCCGTCCGTTCGTTTCTCCTTTTGCCCGTCTATGAATAACACTAACGTCTAAACAATTCATGGGTTGTTTTCGAAAAGAATATTCCCGTCGATGTGGCTCGACTCGAAGATCTCCAAAATTTCCTAAAAATTGCTCCAAATTTTTTCTTTAAATTTCATGCAAGAGTAGGATGATATATATTTATAAAGATAGCGTAGGTGCGATTATCATTTTTAGCTCTGAATTTTCGAAAACTGCAAGTGTTTGAATTTCTTTGTGTTTTCCTACAATTACAATATTCAAGAATTTTTTCAAATTAAATTTGTTCCCCACAATCAGTTCTTTAGTTATTGTCATAAGAAATTTTCCAAAATTTTGAGTGAAATATGGCCAATATTTAAAAAAAGATTTTCTCTAAAACGGTTCCATATTTTTCTCTTTAAACTTTTTGTAGGGATAATGCTAAATGCACTGTAAAGATGGCATAAACATAAGTTGTTGTATTCTTTTGGTTTTTCTAAAATTAAAAACCATCTAATTTGTTTGACGTTCTCTTACGTAGTTAATATTTACATTACAGGTGATTTGAGGTATACTTTATTATATTTGTGAGTACAAGAGCTTCAAATGTTTTAAGTTTATCGAAAACTCAGAATTTTTCTGTAAAAATGAAGTCCAAATGTTGCGTTTTCAAGTACTCTCAAGCATCACTATCTTGAAAACCGCTCGAAATGTTTTCTTTATTTTTTTAATTTTTTACGTCTAAAAACAGTAAAAACTGCGTATGACGTGCTATGGGGAAAAGTGAATTGTGTGCACATTTTCAAAATTCTGTGATCCCTACACGAAGTCATATGCTACTTGAATTTTGAAAAGAAAGAAAAGGCTCCCATGTAATAAAATCTATTTTCAAGGATAATTAAGCAATAAATTTTGGGCTCTTATTCATGTTGTCCTCCGGAATAATACTTCCTGCCGCGACAACATGGAAACGATAACTTGAATAATTGTATTTCCCACTGAATTCTAGAAGACGTGCACAGAAAATTAAGTTACATTTATGTCCAGAAGCAACACAAGGGGCCATCTCAGCATTTGCTCAATGGATCAGCGAAACTGGACGAAAAACCTGATCGAGATGGGGGTCATTGACCCAGAATGACCCAGGTTGACCAGAATGACCCATTGACCCAGGTTAATGCTAAACCGACTATAACTACTATAAACCCATTATAAGATGACATTAAAATGTTCTGTATTATTTTGTTTGGCTACACTATTGTAGCTTATTGCATATCTCTCGCGCCCGCTGCCCTTTTCGCTCTCTCTCTCGCTCGCACTCGCTCTCTGTCGCTTGCTGTCTCTCGCTCTCTCTCGCGCTCCCCCTCTCTCGCTTGCGCTTTGTCTCTCGCTCTGTCTGTCAGTCTCTCTCTCTCCCTCTCTCTCTCGCCCGCTCTCTCTGACGTCTGAAAGATCAAACTGCTAACAAAGACCAAGATATAGTGAAGTTATTTCCGAATCATTTTAAATCGGTGTATGAGTCGCGTGCCCTGTTAATACGGTACTTCAAAATAATTGTCTAAACTCCACAGTTTTGGGAACAGTACATGTAAGTCAAGCAGGCATATTTAACGCAATAAAACACTTAGATGTAAATTAATTTGAGAGTCCAAGATGGAATATTGCCTATCTTTTTAAAACTGTGCAGTGCTAACTTAACTCCTATTCTATTTGTGGTGCCAGTTTGTGATGCGACATCGATAACAAAACATCGATGTTACCAATTATCGATGTTCAAAATGATAACATCGATGTTAAACATCGATCAAAAACCATATGTTTTTAAACATCGATGCGATGTTTTAAAAGTGGTTTTAGTAATCTTTAAAATAAAATTCATGGGCAACAAAATTTAATTTTTCAGTGACCGTGTTTATTAATTTATAATGAAGATTAAACTGAAAACAAACTAAAAATAAAAGGAGCAAATAAAAATTCTCACTCTGAAAGCCTGAGCGCCCACAGTAATCTCAAAAGGTCACAGTTTCCTAAGTTCGCCTGACGCCCACGGCATACACCGCCTCTCCATGTGCGGAACACCAGGGCATCGAGGTCATCCTGAGCGAGAGTCTTCACGTTGAAGATAGTGCTATTGGCGCACTCTGTTGGACAGTACGTGAACTACTGTACCACATCTACCTTGGCACTACGTGATACACAAGAGACACATAGAAACCCTTTCAGCGTTCTTTATAGAGAGTTAAATGGGCAGACATGGTGCCAATCTGTTGGTGGCCCAGAGGTTCAGGAGGATGCCGACAGATAGCATCACGCCCTGTGCATTTGGAAAGAATATTAATAGAGCATCGAATGACTAAGCGCTCGTTCAAATTAATTACGATAAAGAAAAATATTTTGAAGAAACGGTACTTTATACACACATTTGCGATGAAAATTTTATTTTCCTTCCTTTTTGTTGGTGGAGCCAAGGCATGCTGGCACTATCTTACAAGCCGCCACTGTTCAAAATTATAGCTCTATATCAAAGTTGAGTGTAATACCAAAATTATTTGAATCAATAATAGTTAATAAAATAACTTACGTGATTAATGTTATCCTAATGGTTGAGCTACAGGACAAAAAGTTCTCACAACCTCTAATATATTATCTTTTCAACGTTAAGCCCTGAAGAAATTTGAATCAAAATCTCAAATATACACATTTTTTCAAGGCATTTGAGTCAGAAAATCATCAATTACTTGTCCATAGATTATATCAGATCAGTATGCTTGGGTCCTTGCAGAATTGGCTTCAAAGTTATATGACAAACTCGAAACAAAATATTAAGTAAAAACAAAACTTTATTCAAAAAAGTATTGAAGTATCATCTGGAGTTCCTCAAGGGTCTCAACTCAGCCCATTATTATATCTAGTATTCATAAATGACTTAAAGTTCTTGCTTCTATCAACTCCAATCCTTTTATTCGTCGATGATCTGAAAATTTAAAGTGACATTACTTCTATAAATGATTGTTATTTATTACAAAATGCTTTAGACAATCTAGAAGTATGGTGTCAAATCAAAACTTTTTTTATCTAAACATTAATAAGTGTAAAATTATGACTTGCTTCAGATTGAAAATACCAATAATTACGTTATAAATAATTGAAAATATTGGAAAGCATATCAAAAACTAGATATCTAGGGGGTAATCTTCAATGAAAAATTAAAATGGGATGATCTTGTAAACTATATAACAAAGATAAGAAATTCTTAGGATTTATTATTAGAATGACCGCTTTTAAAAATTAAAAATATTGAAAATATTATGTAATGCTTTAATTTGACCAATTCTGTACGCATCTACACCCTTTATTCAATATATAAATCAAAGAATAAAAAATTAAACATTTTTTTTATTTGTTGGAAACTCAAAATAGCCTTGCCCAGAATAACACATGATTATTGATAGATTGCAAGTCTATTGGTATGAGCACATTAACTTTACAAAGAAAATTAAATGGTGTGTTATTTCTGTATGATCTTACAAATAACCATATTTATTGTTCTTAACTTACAAGTCACTCATACAAGATATTCGAATCACACGCTGTTAATGGTTCCCATAGCTAAAATACACTTAGGGCCCCTTTACAGATAGACACAGAAATGTTGCGAATATCTTCAACCAACACTTTTCTAGAATTGCGATTGATCTCACGAAGGGACTGAAACCACAAAATTCAACATCATATGCTTCCCAAAAAAAATTCGGCACGATGTTTATTTACGAAACTTCTTCTAACAAAATCCTCTGAATAGTCAGTAAACTAAAAAATAAATATTCATCCGGTTTAGATGAATTTCCGGATTGTTTATTAAAAACGTGGGCACCTGCCATTATAAACCCATTAACTCACATTTTCAATGCATCCTTGTGCACAGGATTATTTCCAGATATTTTCAAAACAGCAAAAATTAGGCCACTTTTTAAAAAAGGGAACAAAAATGAAATACAAAATTACCGGCCAATTTCTCTTTTGTCAGTTTTCTCAAAAATATTAGAGAGGCTTTTCTATACGCGAATGGAAACTTTTCTCAGAAAAAAAGAAGCGTTTTCAGACTCACAACACGGTTTCAGGAAATCAAAATCTACGGAAATTGCCATTTTTTCTTTCCTTAAAGATGTTGCTTCATCAATGGACCAAAATGAAGAACCCATTGGGATACTTTTAGATCTTTCTAAAGCTTTTGACGTTATTAACCATAACATCTTGCTCTCAAAATTACCTTCTTATGGAATTCGTGGTATTGCCCTAGATTGGATAACCTCGTACCTTAAACATCGATCTCAAAGAGTAGAAATACCATACTGGCACGAAAGGGCATTATCTTTCCAATTCTTTGCCAATTGAACATGGGGTCCCACAAGGTTCGATCTTAGGTCCTACCCTCTTTCTGTTGTACGTAAACGATATGCCCTCATCTATTAAAAATGGAAGAACAGTTCTGTTTGCCGATGACACGAATGTCTTTGCAAAAAAGAAACAATAAATAGAACAATTTCAGAAGTTTCAAATTGGTTTTGTAATAACAAATTAATAGTTAACGAAGGAAAAACTGTCTCAATGCAATTTTGCGTTTCAAATCGGCAATCGTATGCTCCATTAAAAATGAACAATATGCAATTAGCTGATGTTAAGGTAACAAAATTTCTAGGTCTCTCGATTCAATCAAACCTCAAATGGAATGTACATATAACAGAATTAAACACTAAATTAAGCTCATTATGTTATGCATTCAGAATTATTTCTAATTCTGTCAGCCTTCATGCAGCCCGTTGTGTGTATTTTGCAAATGTACATTCCCGCCTGAGGTATGGCATAATATTCTGGGGAAGCTCATCCTTTAGTGTCCAGACATTTAGATTGCAAAAGAAAATTATCCGAATAATGAAAAAATCTCATCCACGTGATCCGTGCAAGCCTCTTTTCATTGAGCTTGGAATCTTACCATTGCCTTGCCTATTTATTTATTTATGAGTCTGTAGAATTTGTCAAAACTGACTTACTTAACGATGGGAACTTATTTTCATGTAATACTGATATTTATAGTTTCAATACTCGACGTAGAAATCATGTTCATCAAGTGTCAGTATCAAAAGCTCACTACAAGAAATCCACCATCAATACATCTACGTTACTTTACAACGCATTGCCAAATGAAATTAAACAATTAAAATTGATACACAAATTTAAGTTAAAAGTAAACTCTTTTCTGCTGCAAAACTGTTTCTATACGGTTAGAGACTATAGTGATCGTCAAAAAGAAAAATAATGTTTACTTTAACAAAACCATGATATAGTACAATGAATTATTTTACATTTGCATTGTATAATTTAAAAAAAAGACTCAATATGCCTGTAACAATGAATGTACTTCAGCTTCCGGGTCAATGACCCCCATCTCTATCGGGTTTTTGTCCAGTTTCCCTGATCCATTGAGCAAATGCTGAGATGGCCCCTTAATTTACTTCTGGACGTAAATGTAGCTTCACTATGCGCACGTTTTGTTGAACTTTTCGTTTGCTTATAGTGGTAGTAGAGCTTAGGGTGAATTTCTATTTTGTTAACAATATAGAAAAATCAAATCTGTTCGTTCCTTTACCGTTAAAAGTAAGTTTTCTATAATTCGGCAACGAAAATATCTAGTTTTTGAAATGTTAATCTCTTGCTTTTTTAAATTTGTTGTTGTTTTTGTTATTATTATTATTATTATTATTATTATTATTTTCATCTTTCAACTATTAATAGTTAAATTGTTGGGAAGGGATTCTGAAACTCAAGAAAGCGTGCGCAGATGATTTTCTTCCCCATACGTCACATACAGTGTTTGACTAAATAAATAAATAAATAAATGACACTGCCGCGAGCCACAGAGAAGAGACAGAGCCCTTTCCACGCAGCCACCGCCGCAAGCTACTGCGCTTGGAAGAGGAAGGGTTCCGAATTTCGCCGGTTCGGTGACTCGACGAGGTGTACATAGGCACAGAAAAAAATTGTTGATAAAACTTAAATATGTGGCTACCCCTCCGAATCCTTTCTTATATCAAACTTAATGAAAAATTCTTAAGGCTTATATCAATTATCACACGCTATATACACTCTTTGCGGGTACAAAACTTATGAACGGATTTTGTCATTAAAAATAAGTTTTTGAAATTTTATTTAGCGAGATTCAACCATTCGTAGTTACTTTTCTTCCAAACTTCGGGCATTTTGAACTATACAGCATCTGATACCTGCCTCAAGTTAGCAAGAAATTGTTGAAAATCTATCAATGAGCGATTAATATGTCAAAATGCCATGCGTTACCCCAAAGAAACATAAAATCTGCGTAATGAATGTATTTCTTAAAAACCGAAAAAATACCAAAATATGCAAACATGAAAATCGGAGGGGGGGAACGGAGTAAATCTCTTAGAGGAATGTAGAAGGGGGGGGGGTGCAAAGTTCGAGATATTGTTTGCAATCATGACTGCACTGTGTGCGTCTAGCGTTTCCTTTGTATATTCTAAATAAAACGCCTATTGTTGTGAAATAGAATAGAAGTACTTGCATTGTTGTACACAGCAGCTCTGCACTTCGGCAGTGTCCCAGTGTTCCATATAAACCAATGCTTTGCTAGCGGCGGCCCGGACGGCGACTCCGACTGCTGGTGGCGAGCGTCAGCCATCGTAGCAGCGCGAATCGGTCACACGTGGGAAGATCCATTTAAACCAATCGCGGTGCACGGTGGCTCGCGGCAGTGTCTACGTATGAACTACCCTTATGGTACGATGCTCTCCTGAGGAGAATGTTTAATGAAACCGAAATAGACTTTGTGCATTCGCAACACGTGACCATAGATGAAATATGTTAATCTATGATGTGACCATTAACAAATTGAAGAGTATCATACTGTCTGATTTCAACTGAATAATAATGATACATAACTGTTCCAACAGTATTTTTATATACTTATGTACTACGTATTGGGCAACTGCCTGTTTCATCGTGAAATAAATTAAATAAAATTATAAGTTATTAAAATTGATTTTCCACAGTTGATCTGACCGAACTCCAGGCTTGATCAATTTGTAACTAATATTTTTGTTGTTGGGGGGAGGGGTTACTTTACATAAAGCCACAAGTTAAAAATTTTTCTCAAAAACGGATCAATTTTCAGTTTCTCGTGACGTAGTGGAGACCCCTGGTAACGAAAAAGTGGATAAATCCAATAGCTGAATTTAGAAAAAATCCTCTAACACGTCGTGTAGCCAGATTCCATGTTTTGTGGGTCCTTGATACCGAAAAATGGGATGACGGTAAAACGTCCGTCTGTCCGTCCGATTTTCTCCGAAATTGATATTCCCAATTGATCTGGCTGATGTCACGGCCCCATTAATTTCAAACCGATATTTTAATTTTGGGGAGTACTTTACATCAAGCCCCACGTACATTTTCAAAAAAATAGCACCATCGTTTTTTATTAAATTTTGTTGATGGATAGTACAAAAGATGATTAAGAGAATGTCTCATGTTCGTTGAAAACTGATTTTTCGAAAATTGCAAAAGTTCAACATTTTTTTGGAGTCTTCCTACAACTAAAATATTAAAGAGAAATTTTTCCCTTAATGAAATTTGTTCCTTAAAGATAGATTTTTAAATAAGATCATGTACAATTTTTCGAAAATTCGAGAACTTTCCGGGTAATTTTGCGTGAAAATAGGGGTGAGAAAGGATGCACTGTTTTAGCACCATTAGTTTTCACATTCTTTCTAGTTTAGAGCAAATATATCTCATGACAATGATGCAGGTTGGATTTTCATTAAACTGTAAGAATTTTTGAGAATTGCAAAAGTGTAAAATTATTTCAATGTCTTCTTACAGTTACAATATTGAAGAAAGATTTTTTTCTAATGAAAACTGGTCTTCAAAATTAGATCTTTAAATAAGATCGTGTTAAATATTTCACAATATAGGTAGTTTTTCACAATTATGTTAAATAAATGCAAGTTTAAAATATTTTTCTCAAAAACCAAACTTAAATAAACAATTACTAACACTAGTGACACTAGCTAACTAGCTATGTCGAATTCGGCCATTGTCTGGATGAGAATTCTATTGGTTGGTTCCTCTTCGGAAGTTTGTGTGGAGGATTTTCAGTCAATACTACACAAAGCAATACTCTAAGAAACAGGTCACAGAATGTGCATTATCCTTGTCCTTGTCTCCACAGACACTTATACTTACTAGTACTACTTTACCATAAACACCATGAAATAAGTTGGGTGCTTACAGCATGAACTGAGGGGAGGTGCCTAAAGCAGGGGGATACCTGGAGAGAGAGAGAGAGAGAGAGAGAGAGGGAGAGAGAGGGGAGGGAGAGGAGAGAGGGGAGAGAGAGGAGAGAGAGGAGAGGGAGAGGAGAGAGAGTGAGAGAGGGAGTGAGAGGGGGAGAGGAGGAGAGAGGAGGGGAGGGGGAGAGGGAGAGGGAGAAAAAGAGAGAGACCCCCTGCAATTCAAGGGGTCAGTCGGTACCGGATCTCATATTCCAGCAGGGAAAGGAACACCACCACATCCCAAGGTACAACATGAACAGGAGAAATGTCCATAGTATGCAATTGATGTGCTTGGAAATCAATCAATTGACACATGATAGCACTCTCTCCTTTTGTGCATTCACTACTTTCTGTGTCTAGTGTAATTTTAGTTTCACAATTTCAAAAAACTGGCACAATCTTATGTATGGATAGAATTTAGTTGCACTTCTTTTGTAATATATCACAATCAAAAAAATTATTTCAAAACCACAAAAACTATTACCCTGAAATAACAGTAGCAAAATTAGTGAAAAGTGTCATTTTTATGGGTCAAAAAATTAGTAGTAAGTATTTTATGTGTTCCTAACACTGTATTTAGAATATCTACTTTTCCACATTCAGCAATCAATTTCATAATACAAAATGATCCTGTACTTGGGGGGGGGGGGGGGGGGGACGAAAGAAAAAAAGAAGGAAAAAAAAAGGTTAAACTATAACAGTCTCATGAACTTTGCCATTTTTATCAGCTGTTAGATACACATTTTCTGCTCCAAATTTCATGTCCAGTTAATTTTGATTCAATTCTAAGAATCCTTCCAGCAATATAGTTGAGACTATACTTTTACCAACATTCTTTATGACTTGAATTGGTTTAATTTCATGAAGGTGAAATCATAGTATACAAATTTATAAAAATACGTATACTGTGATTAAATTCCTTTTCAAATGTGGCAACTTAGGGAACAAAGGGTTGAAATAATTCAGTACACTCAAAATAAGAAAACAGTAATAACATATAGATATTTCTTCATTATCACAATTTGCAAAACAATACCAATGAGTTACTCAACACTGGATTACAAAAAACGGCTATTTAATGGCAGTTTTTATTAAATTACTAATTCACGAAGAACGCTTAAAGTGTTAAATTGGTGCAATATGAGTTGGTCAGATGTAGAAGTAGCAAGCTCTAAAGTCATAACCTTTGAAAATACTTGATCACAATTATCAGCGTCACATTTCACAATATCGTTTGACGATGTCACACTAAAAATCTTCGTAAGTAAAAACAACATACAAAATCAAATATATCACTACACTATACGAGTCACATTTAACAAACCTCAAAATGTACAATGTATCTGAGAACAGTGCTGCTAGGATGGTTTGTGAGGGCGCATGGATGCGTCCAGTAGAGGAGTTCGTTCAGCAAAACGAGAAGTTTCCACTGTTTCATCTCGATGTTCTCTGATGCCTGGCATGTCTTGATGAGGCCTTTGCCAAACACCATGACTAACATTAATCTCTTGATAATTTCTTCGACGTACCTAACATAAGAGAAAAATATCAGTTAATACTAATCAGAGGTCAATAGTCCAGTGATAACCATAATGTTTGTGGGAGCAAGGATTTGCAATTCCTAGGTCAAGCCCTAGATGGAAATGAGTGCTCAGATTTGCATTCCTGACATTTCATCTCCTCGTAAACACCTCGTACTCAATGAAAAACAGGCAGAGTCGTTCAAACACAGCCTAGGAGCCATTATTGAAGATTAAAGAAATAACAGAATGACACAGGATTCAAAACCCAGACTTTCTTGGGATCCTCGCCATCTGAGTTACCATAGCTCCAGTGGGTACAGGGTCATCCATAAATTACATATCGCACATTTTGAGTATTTTGGATACTCCCTCCCCTTGAAACACGACCTAGATTCCCTCAAATAATAATGTAAGGCTTGCAATGTAACAAGATTACAATATTGATTTGTGAGTTTACATAAGCTAACAAATGTGTTGTAAAGAATTGTTTTTGAATTATAAATAAGAAAAGGTACATATGTCTAGTCATTCAGTGGAGAATATAGAGTGAAATCTTAGAAATAATATCAGAATATTCAAAACAGTTAGAAATAATGCCATGGAGAAATAGCACATTGCAAAAATTCTTGCAATGATTCTAAATCAAAAGATTTGCATATTCTGGTGAAGTTGAGTTCACACCATGCCATTCGTGTAATGATGAGAAAGGCTAGTTTACAAATAATCTATTCTGAATAAGCTCAATTTTGTCTATATTCCACTGCATTATGGATCATTCCATTTCAAATTGCATAAATTTAAGGAAAATTTGATCTTGATGTCCCAGATTCTTAAACTTTTTTTTCTGTGAAGAGTATTAGCAAATATACGACCCCCCCTTTTTTTTCACAAATATTATTTTTCGAGATAATCTTAATTTTAAAAAAATGATCATATCACTCAAGTTCCTCATTTTTAACTTGTGTTGTAATTGTGACAGAAATAGAGTATTTTGTGTCATTAAAGAACAACAAATGCTCTTTCATTTCATGTACATATTGAATTCATTAAATTTTTTAAAATGTATTTTTGACCTATTTCATTTTAATTTTTCAAATTTCTCCTGAAATTCAATAGTTTAAAAATTCGAAAAAGAAATACCAATGTAATCTCTGAACAGCTCTAGATAAGACTTAAATTTCAAAGAGGGTAACGGAGATGAATCTGAGAAATTAAATACAATAGAAATGTCTACTTGCTGTTTTGCTGCAACATCTGCTCAAGCGTCACCCTTCAAGCACATGTCAATCAGCAGTAGACAATTACCATCAATATACTTTCAGCAGAAGTAGAAATATCCCTTTACTACGTGCGGATATATAAATTTGACCTTCATAGATTCAAATCTCAAACAGATTCAATTTAGTATAAACATAATACAGTTAAGTAAATTGATATTTCCTTTACTACACTTCACAGGTAAAATCGTT
This sequence comes from Teleogryllus occipitalis, assembly GCA_011170035.1. NCBI lineage: Eukaryota > Metazoa > Arthropoda > Insecta > Orthoptera > Gryllidae > Teleogryllus > Teleogryllus occipitalis. Next base: position 25,406 of record BLKR01000007.1, on the reverse strand, counting down.
TATTGACTGTTTCAAATGAAATCAAATTATGTATTTTCTTTGTGCCTCCTATTAGTTTTTCATTATATCACTGTTGCAATAGCACTAGCACTTTCTAACAATTGTTCAATGTTGCTAAAAATTTAAAGGTAATATTCTTCACATTATTATCAGCTCACTTAAATAACTTTCTGGATAAATTAATAGATTCCTGTCAGGATTGAAGGCTAGCCTTTATTAAAAATATTATAGTTGCCCCTTCCACTCCACTCCTTCAAAAGGTCCCTTTCCATTAGACACTGCGAAGCAAAGAAATGCCATTCAGCATTCACATTAAAGACATCTTTGTGGAAACACAAATTCACAATGTTTTGTAATACTAGGCACTGAATCCATACGAAAAGAATGTCTGTTAACACTGTCATAATCTTTCGTGAGACGCGTTACAAGTGTACATTGCAAAGGGTAAATTGAATTTGTATCATATTTCAGGCAACCAGAAAAATAAATTATTTTTCAATGTTTAAATTCCTTGTTTTCTCAGAGGTACAGCACAATAGGAACAGAGTAGCTAAGGCCTTAATAAAACTAATTCACAGCAGTCTCAGAATTAAATCTTTAAGTACAAAAGAATAATTTTCTAAAAAATCACACTGGACAATGAAAACTCCTGGCGTCTCTTGTTATTTGTGGGTCTTGAAGACAACACAATGAGCATGCCCACTACAACCTGAGAGGCATTTTTTTAATGTTATTTATTTGTCTTTGAAATTTGGCAGATCTATATAACATTAGTGTAGAAATACACGTGTTTTTTTTAAATTAATTTAAGAGTAGGCATAATGTGAAAATTTGCCTTTTAAAAATTAAAATATATTTTAAATATTTAAATACTATATTTACAGAATTATATTTACAGCACATGAAAGTACATCTTTTAAATTAAATTTATGTATAATTTTAATTTTTTGAAGAAAATTATGTTTGCGCAAAATTTTTTTAGCCATTAGCATCTGCAGTATTCTTTGGAAAAAATAATTGGTAATATTTCTGAAAGGGATGGGATTAGAAAAAAAGAAAAAAATGCGTGTCACCTACTTCAACTCTAGACTTTATAAAAAAGTTTCAAGTTGCTAAAAAAGTGTTGTTTTGTGAGTGTGCATTTTGACTTGGAATGATTCATATGGGGATCAAAAAAACCTATGCATATGTGAGTGAAGGACTCACAAAAGAAAAATTTAACAATTGAAAAGCTTTAACATCAGCAAAATGGGAAGCATAATATAGGACATAGCAAAGAGTTTTGAAAGCAGTTTTTAGTCTTTGATGGATGAAGTTCAGTCAGCTGTCAAAAATCACTCCAAGATACTCAATGCTGTCAACCGAGGTTTGTTATTCAGAAAGTATTCAAATAATAAAAAAATGCTTCTCTTGGAAAAACTCAATAAAAGACACTTGCCAACATGAAGTTCCACTGGGAAGGTCATTAATGAAGTAGCAGCAGTCCAAAGTGGGAACCCTATGGGACATCAGACTTAACATCAAAAGGGAATGAGAGAACGCCATTAACACTTGTAATTTGCCTGTCAGATAAGAGTTGATTCAGGACAACAACCGATCACCCATCCTCAATCTAGACAACATGTCAATAAGGATGGTGTGACTGACTGTGTCAAAAGCCTTAGAAAAATCTATCAAAACAACATCAACTTAATCTACTAAAAAGTAGCTGTAATATATTTTTTTTAATAGTTAAATTGGTTAATGTGGATCAGTTAGGTCTAAAGCCATGTTGATTTTCAGTTTGTACTATATTTTTAAAAGAAAAATTCAATTTAGATGTAACTAATTTCTCAAACAACTTCGAGATAGTGCTCAAAATAGAAATAGGACGGTAGTTAGTATACGACAATAAAACAATCTGAATTAATTTTATTTGTAACATATTCAAATTTATAATAATTAAATAAGTTTGATGCCAGTCCGGATAGCCGAGATCGCTAAGGTAGTAGTGCCGTGGCGATCTCGGATGGAAGGATCGTGGGTTTGAGTCCCGCCTCGGGCATGTGTGGGTTTGTGTATCTGTTTGTGTGTCCCGTCCATTCATCCTTCATTATCATCATCGTTCCATCTTCCATCCCCTCAGGACTAACAACCCTGGGGAATAAAAATCAGATTCAACCTAATGCTGATCCCCCTGATTGATTTCATGCAAGACTTGCAAAGTGATAAATGATACTGAGCCCATGCAAGTGCATGTATGCGATTCGCGAGCAACAAATAACAAACAAATATTCAAAGATCATCCTTCCACAGAGATGACATATCTGTCAACAGTCACTGGAACATGGCCTTCATTTTTTTTTAAAATTATTTCTGTAAGTTCTGGAAAATAAAAAATAAATATCAGCATTATGTAACACTGAACTTGCATCACTTCTGCTCCTACGTAATGCAGTGAAATACTCCCTCGAACCCCCTTCTCCATCTTATAGCATTACATCATTTATGGATGACTTCAAAGGCTATTTACAAATAATTCCCAGATTCTTTGATTTTTAATGGTCCTGCTTAGAGACTAATCCCATGAAAAACAAATTTCACTGTCAAAATCTCTTGTTTGTTCTACCTTTGAAAATATCAATCATATTAATTTGAATAACAATTAAAGTAGAATTTCCTTAAAAATTAGAAATCAAGTAGCAAATATGTTTAAAAATATACAATCCTCCGTTTGTTAAAAAAATATTTATTTCTTCAAGGTCAGCATTAGTCTGCATCTTACTGAACTAATGATGTGGTTATAAGTAGAGGCCAGAAAATATGTAGTATGAAACGCCAAAATATGTACATAAATATGTAGTGAAAACAGTAAGAATACATAATAAATATATAAAATCAGATATAATAGGTAATATTGAAATGCACTAATTATAAAACATATTTACATAATATGAAATTACATTTATAAAAAATTTCCTAAACAAACTTTTAAAAGTAATACAAACGTTATAAAAATTATTTGGAGAGCACAAGTTAATGCACACTTTGGACCACACAACTTTCCCGTCAGTGGTAAAAGCTTCGTCTATTGTTATTCAGGACCATAGTTTTGCAGCCAGACTAGACACAATAGAAGACCTTGTACAAACTGGCAATATCTACAACCAGCAAATGAATGCACTGCAGTTTGCAGCACTCTCATAAAATTGTTTACACGTCAGCGATTGCCAAAGTTTCTCAGAAATCAAGGTTAAAGATCAGGAAACTTTGCATCTGTGATACTTTTAACACCAAGAGGTGAAAAAGATCTCAGTAGCTGATCTGTGCTTCCCACCACCTAGAATGCAGTAGAATGCATGCAGTAACAATGTAGGAAAAATATTGATTTTTTTAAAATACTTTTCATAAAAAATACGCAATACAATTGAAGAAAACTGATAACATAAAAAATATTTTGTGGTAAAAGCAAAATATAAAAAATTTGTAAAAATGTGTAACTAAAAACTTAGATATTGTGTTAGGACGGTGATGATTCACCAAGATTACAAATTTGAGAATAATACATAGAAAGAAAAAAAAATGTCATTACATAAAAATCAGGTCTCTAATTATAAGCACCTCCATTAATGAAGTGTTTTTGTTGGTTTTCTTTACACTGTATGTTCTGAAGGTAGAATTTGTCCAATGCAGGACCTCACCATTCATTATTGTGGGCTCTCTGCAATAAAACTGGTATCTAAATTTAAGAAAAAGAGTGAAATTGGGTCTTGAAACAAAAGTGATATGGTAGTGAGATCTGTAATGCTGACCAAACATCACCCAGCAGAAATCATTGCAGTGATAGAATAATCCCTTGTACAGAATAGACTCCAATAAAAAAAATTATCTGCATAACAAAGTCACAGCTGTAACTAATGCTAAACAATCTATGTTCAATTTCTCTTCCTCACAGAAACATTACCTGTCGATGATGTAATTCGTGGAGGTAGAGTGTGCCCAAACTCATATCAGCAGCTGTCAATTCAAGAGGATCTGTTTCAGGAGGCAAATCAAGGCCTGCTCCAAACACAGATGCCCCCATTGAAGTGCTTGATATGCCTTGATGAATGCTGAAATTCATTGAAGCATGTAAAACTAACTCTTCTTGAAAATTTAAATTCACTGCAAACTAAAACCAAAGTAAACAAACCTGTACAAGAGTCCTCTATCTACCATGAGAGGCCCTTCAGCTCGACTAAGTCCACCCCGCACAGCAGGGATTGCTGACGAATCAGCACTTGCTACTGTGCGATCACCTCCAGGATGACCAGATGATGCAGATGTGTGAGCAAACACAGGTTGGAAGCCCAAACCTAGTGTAGAATCAGTTCCAGCTCCCACAGCAGCATTGCCACGGAAAATGCTTGCTACCAAGCTGTTTATCTAAAACAATTATTCCTTATGCAGAAATCCACATAGCAGAAGACAAATGTTTAGCCTTTCACCGTAATTATTTCCATACTTATACATTACTACTCATACATACATTAATACTCAGGTAGCTGTATCAGCTATCTGAGTATTAATGGCAAAGTTTGAATCTACTTAAAAAAATTGTAAGATCACAGTATGCAGTGAAAAAGTGAACTGAGCAGGCAAGTATAATGGCATGTGAAAGAGAAAATTCCCACCAGTGTTGCATATCCCTGACTTTGATTAGTCAGTAGCTCATTATCACATTGGTTTCAAACTTTCATACATCATAAATAATTAGCCCATGAAAAATATAAACATTTTTAACGAATGAGAATCTTAAATTAAATTTGTTTTGATCCATCTCCTTGTACATAAGCCGTACCACTATTATCCTCAAATTTTGGTTTCCTCAAAAAAAAGTTTTTGGGAATAAAATAAATTTAGCAAAGGAATTATATAAGAATACTGTCATTCCTATCCCAATATTCAAAGCTGACATTGCACACGGAAATTTAAAAGACAGCCGATTTCACCAGTTTTTTAAAACAACGATAAATACCATTTGAATCATGTCATTTCTACAGTTGTTATTAACACTCTCCCTCTGGACATTTCTTTTCCATCTTCATCCATAAAACCAATGGAAAAAGGTTCCCTGAAGGATGGCTAACCACAGCAATGGCAGCAATACTGAGTGGCAACAGTTAGGTCACTGATAATTAATTCTACTCAACTTACCTCATTTCTTGTTCTAACTCACCATCCATCTGCCCTTTACCCCTTTCCACTCGATCTCTGACATCATTTTGACTCCACCTCCACCTTTCAATTTTGCCTCTAAACCAGTCACATCTCTGTCCCACTGACACGTCCCCATCCATAGCTTCCTTTCTAGAGATCTTGACTGCCTATCAATCTCTAACTCTGCCCAACTACCTCTATCGCCAAGGCTGCTCATCTGCTTGTTTCTACCATGACTCTGACTGTTTGGCTGTCTCACCGAGTCTTGCAAGTTCTCTGACTCAAGTTCTCTGACTTCCTCTGACTCTTGCCTCTCACCAATTATTCGTCTGTCTCCATCTCCCTCTCTCTGATTCTCTCTGCCTCTCACACACTGTAGCGTCGTGATGAGTAAGACGACAGGATTCTCAAACATGTACGTTTATTTTATACATAATATACACGGATAGCTTAAATGATGAACAGAGCGTATATCATCCGCGTGTCATTTGCGGAAAACAGAAGAAGATTCTCATAACAACTTTTGTGTTCATACGCACCATGGCAATGCATTGTCATGGTTGTCAGGCAGAACCGTCTCTCACAGGATGAGAGAGTCTACGACGTTACAACACTCGTCCTCTGCCTCTCACTCACTCACCCTCTAACACTTCCTTTGACCCTATCCACTGTAATTTTTAATCTTTGTACAGTCTCTCACTACTTCTGTTCTAGCCATTATCTTTAAAATTTTCTCACATAAAGGTTTGAAAAAAATTCTTCAAATTCAATATACATCCTACGATCTTACAAATTTCTGTGGAAAATTTTTTGACACTTACCCCACCACCAAGACTATATAATGACTGCAAGGAGGACAAAAAGGCATTGTCCGCAGGATTGAGCGCGGCAGTTAACTGTCCAGCGTCTCTTCTTGCCTGGTTCCTCAATGCTGTTACAAAATTCTCCGCTTCACATGGTGGCTGCCAATCAGGGTTTGTGAGTGTAAAATGAACTAGAGACAATTCTGTTTTACCATCTTCGGCCTAAAAGACATACAAGATATAAATAATTTCCAATCACTTTATCAAGCACGAGTACTGCAATTTACATTTGTGACAGTTGCTGTCAACCTTCAGAGGAAAAATCATAAATTAAAAGGGGAAAGAATTAATTCATATTGACATGCTCATAAATATCCCTTTTTGTTGAATGCATTTATTATTTTACAAACTTGATTATGCCTAAAGACTTTGTAAGCTGGTTGCTGTTTATCATAGATGTCATTTTTAATTCGCAAATAAATCTTTTGCATCATGTTTGGTGTGCTCTCCTATTTCTATCACAATGTTTCTTTTTATGCTGTATTCCCTCAGTGTTTCATCAGTTTTTATTTGCAGATACTTTATAGATGCTACTTCTTTTTTCACTTCAAAAAGATACTGTCTAAACAATGTACTAGAGCATTTTCCATTTTTTCCAAATTAATTTTTATATTGGGTTATTTTTAATATAAGATCTTTGGACGGTAGAATATCCCTTTCTTGGAACACGTGTATATGTACAACATGCTAATTGTGTTGAGATCATCATAAATTAATTTTGAAAAGCCTCTCACATTTTACTCCTTGGCAAACTACATTAATATTTGTTTATCATATCTTAAACCAATGAATAAAAAAAACTTCACATGTAAAGAGCTGTGTCCACATGAAAACTCAAAATTAAGAACCTGTTAATCATCACCCTTCTTCAACCTGTTTACTCATCTGAAGAAGATACAGATAAATCAACCATAATAAAAGTATTTACTGATATTTGTAAGCTGATGTTAATCACAGTCATTTCTAACTCATTTAATGTCACAACTATTGTGAAACAAAAAGCTGAAATTACTGAGGTTATTATATCTCAATGAGAGAAACATTACCACCATAAAAACTGCATAAGTGCTAAATATTCAAATAAGAAATTATGAATAGCAATAACATAATGAAATAAAAAGGGGGAAAGTACCTGAGTATAATGATTCGATAGAATAGGTTTGGTAACTTTTCCTGCATCTCCACCTTGAGGACCCATTGGCACTGGTGGCACAAGTCCTCCCCCATGCCATGTGGGATTCCCATGCCTTCTCACATCCATTTGCGCAAATGAACATACATCTCCAACACCCACAACTTCAACAGTAAAATTGCGATAGAAGTCCACAATATCTAAGGCTTTTGACCTGACATGAAACCAGAGGATGAATGGAGTTATCACAGGAGACATTAGCTCTTCCACGAGATACACCTTAAAAATAACAAATTCATAAAATTAGTCTTTCAAAGCTCATACTTCCAAAGAAATTTCACAGAATAAATGTTTCACTGCATATAAGCTTTAGGAAAATCAATTGGGAAGAAATGTTTGACATAAAACTTTATCTCATTTTTAAGCTGATATCTTTGTAATTTTTTTCCTGGGAAGTCAAACTTTTTGAAAATGTTCTTCATACTCAATTTCTTAGCTTGCTTTCTATTAGTGTAGCCCATACAATCAATATTAATATTCCCATTTATACAAATTGAAATTTATGGCATGCAACAAACTTTCTGAGGTAACTTCATTGGATAAGAAAACTGAATGCCCAGATCCCACTTCACTTCATACATACTTCTGATATGAAAACAGCATGTCCCAATGTTACTAGCACACGAGAGAAAAAGAGTTTTTAAATATTACAAAATTCATACTTCCTGTAAATGGTACTACACAAAATTAACTGTATTTATTAATTATATCATTAAAGTTATAATATTAGTCTCCTTTTCTCCTTCTAATTTACTATTAAATATGACATTTGTCAATACAAAAGTTTAATGAAAAAGTATGCCCAGAGGGGCCCAGGAACACAGATGGGCCCTTCTCTGTTTTAAGCTACACAAGCCTACGGTTTTCCGTGCCCCATGGGGAAAAAGCAAACAAGTTTATTACAATACAATAACATTAACATGAGAGCACAGGCTTCCATGGCCGCAATCCATGACTACTTGGCTGTCCTTTAGATGCCGCACAGGTGCCAATGTTTCGGCCGCCATTCTGCAACCACCCTCAGGACCATTTCGCCCTGAGGAAATGTTAACACCTGTTCCTAGGACATGGCATCTCCTGGACAGCCAAGTAGTTACTAACATTAACACGATTTCTTCCTTTATCATATCAGAATTTAGAAAACTTTTTAGTGTGCTACCTAAATAAAATGGTAGAGAAGACAGATCTTGAAAGGTAATTACTATAGAGATTAATCCCATGATCAAAGAAATATAATACATAAATAGATCTGTGGTTCTCATAAATTATATACTGCAATAGGTAATTGACATTTTGCTAATCATTACCATTTGCTTCTACACTGATGTCAACATTTGCCATTCATTTCCATATCCTGAAATCTTAATACTACTACACCTGATGATCTGATTACCAAACAAAATTTATTGGGAAATTTTAAGATAATGTTAAGAGTAAAGGAGATCACAACTTCATAAAAATATCACTAAAGAATGAAAATAATACTTACAGCTTTGTACTGAAAGAGTTGTGAAAATTCTTCTCTAACTTTCTGTGTATGAGCTTGTCCCCTCCAACTATCAGGTAAATAGTGCACATGAGCAAGAACTGCTGTCATAAGTTTTTCAGGACACCATACTAAATTTTCATCAGGTATAAACACCCTACAATAAAAAAGCACATGTAATCCCTACAAAGCGCCTGTAATTTAAATCATTTTATTTCATAAATATTGTTCCTCATTGCAAAATTTCTTTCTTTCAGATTCCAAAAGATTAATTAATGTACTTGTTGCAAGCACAGTACTAACCTGCTACCTGCAACAATGACTGTAAGAACTGTAATAGCTGTTAAGACATGTTCCACTGTAATGACATCTTCATCATACACTGTCAGTATTAACAGAACAGCCAGGCAAGCACCAGCAATAAATGCTACATTCCTGTAATAAAATATGTCATTCACTAATTACATTTGTTCTTTTTCACTACCCCAACAATTATGTAACATTCACAAATTAACATTATTTTCATGTAAAGACTACTAAGTTTCACCACCTTTGATTACGTGTTTAACATTATCTTCTCATTAGTAATTGTGTTAAGTATCTTGTAGTTTCATGACATACTTGACTGATTAGTGTTTCCGGGCATGTCAACTTCTAAAATCATTAGTACCATTTGTGTAGTGCATGTTTTATTTTGGGAGTTAGCGATGATGTTCCCCACTGGATAGTGAGATCCAGCACTGATCTAAATGTTGGCTTGCAGGGTTTTTTTCCACTGAGAGGGTGGATAGGGGGTTGAGTATCTCCCACCCCAGCCATGACAAGTACTATGCTCCCAACTAGGACAAGCACTATGATCCTAACATGTGTGGTAGGGTAGTGTATGGAAGTGTGTGTGTATGTAAGAGTGAGGATAGGATAAGGAAGAGGAAGGAAAGATTACATGCAGTCTGGGACCCATTTATTAGAGTGCAGCTCCTTCATTTGTCAGGAAAACAATGCAAAACTACCAATCAGAGCAACCAGATCCTAGAACCTTCCTCCAAATAGTGGCTGAATTCAACCTAGCTCTCTGGTTAGTATAAAAAATTGTACCACCGCTGGAACTTGAACCCTTGAAGGCACACTGGTAAGAGGTATTGCTGCGACTTCAATTTATGCCCTGAATCCCATAGTCCACGTACTTAACAATTACTGGAAGTAGCAGAGTTGGAGAACATCTGAGAACAGCCATTAAATGAGAGGTAGTAGTTATCTGCTTCCTCTTTTCCATTTAGACAGTTGTAGTCTCATTTTAGCTCTATAAAATGTTTATAGATGCTCAAGTGCATTATCAGATAACAACTCTCTTGAGCAAATCTTGTTTTGCAATGAACTTTAAAGAATTCTTGCTAGAAGAAATTATTTTAATGAATATGGTGGTCATTTAAAGTTATCTACGTGTAAGTAAAGTACACTTCAAAGAAGAAATACTTATTCCATTATACCGTGTCTCTGTCCTCAAGGAAATATTCAGTGTGCTTACACACATACAGATATTGATAGTTTATTCAATTTTACCAATGTCTGTTTATGCCCTCAGAGAAACCAAAAGGAAAATGTGTAGTATTGCAATGCTCTTTATAATTTTATCGTTTAATGAGAGGTCCTATTTCTCTGTGTTATTATATGACCTTACAACTCTAAGTTATTTATCTTTCTACCTTTTGCAATTACTATGCAATGTTTATCTTCTTTATCTTGGAACTCTACTCTACAGAAATACTACATGGCTCACCAATTCTTTTATTGGTCGTGAGCACATTTTGTTCAAAATTCAGAACTTTCATAAAAATCTTTCTAAGGGAAGGAAATTAATGTAACCCATATACATATTTCAAACCGTTTTCATTACTGTTTCATTCAAGACATTGTGGTGTTCAAAGTTTTGTTTAATTAACAGGCACACAAATTGTTAGGTTTTACTCTGCTCTATAGTTTTGAAATAACTTTATAAATATTTTTTTATAGTAAAATAATTAACTCTAATTTGGCTGCCCAAAGGCAGTGGCAGATCGATGTGTTTCAACCCATTCAAAGCAAGGTGGCACAGGGACATACGTAAAAAAAAATTGAAAAAACAAACTTGATTATTAGTACTTACTTTGCAATAATCGTCATGAGAGGAGATGTAAAAATATTCATGTACTTGCTAGCTGGACGGTATGCTCTATTTAGACGAGCATTCAGCTCATGATCAAGTTCATTGAAATGTCGCAAATAGAGCCTTCCATACAACGACCAACATCTTGATCCTAAACTGCCTGGTTCCCGTTTTATGACCTACATCATCAATAATTTTGTTCATGTATTGTCCAAAAAGCATTCTTTATTCAATTGTCTCATTAAGAGATTAATTTTCATTCAATATTTATTCTAAACAAGTCATCTAGTCTAAAACGTACTTTCAAGTTAATAATTGAAAAATAATAAATTAACTGGTTCAACATTATTAAATTTTTTGCACACAACCAAAGTATTTACTTCTTATATGTGTATACATTCCAAATAATTTCACATACCTCAGCATAATTAAAGAATGAATAAAGAATCTGCCACAGGAGGATAAGTGGGCACAGCAGAAAGTTGAGAATTCCCACCCACAGAATGTATTTGGACAGTTGTTGAGCTAGTTCTTGTCGTTTGGCTACTTTCTTGTAATCTTCCTTTAAATGCCAATTATTTTCAAATGGTGCCCATGGACCCCCTGTACAAACACCACAAAAGTTCCTTCATTAGCTTTCACAACAGAGCAATGGCATTACAAGGAGAGAGGAAGCGATCCATACATCTTCAGCCCACCCCACCTTCGATGTCAATTAAAGTAAATGCTCCATTAAAAAAATAAAGCATTTACTAACTTTCTACAATAAAGTCATTCACATTGTTGTTAATGTAATAAATATTAACTATAAATTAACAAATAAAAATACGTTTTAAATTCTACATAAATGAAAAATCCTGGGTGTGCTTCTGCAACAGATGCACACAGTTTTAATCAAGTGAATATTTGAATGGCATTATGCACATGCTACATGCCAATTTTAGAAAATCAATGATCTTATCACCCTGCTGTGTTTGAAGATGGGCTAGATCTATGCTAAATATCAGCACTATTTCTTTATACTTAGCATTAATGGTTAAAGAATTAATGCTAAGTATATCCCGAAAGAATACAAAGGAGTCTTAAACTTCTAACTGATTTTTCTTACACTCCAGAAACTATCACTTGGTAATTTGATACATATTGCTGTGAATTTATGAGGCACAAAAAATTGCTAGAACATCAGAGAGGATTGTCTAAGTGTAATAGAAAACAAGTAGTTGCCATTGCAGATAGGAAAAGCATTATTATATCCTCTATCTTCAATCAGTTTGATAATTATTCAATTAACTATTCAAAACCATTACATATTTTTAATATCTTTCCTTGTGAGATAAATCCAAAGTTCCTGTAATAAAGTTAATATTAAAGATGAAATCTAATGTTAATGCAGCTTTATTGTACTGTGGAAAAAATTAGTTTGTTTCATTATTTCCACGGAAGATATTTTGTCATTGGGCATGCATAACCCAAGATGTGCAACAATGAAGGTTATATTTTTGTTCTTATGCAAGACACAGGAACAGCACAATGGCATGTGAAAATATTAAAAAAATCTCTGTGCACAGAACATAAGACATACTATTTGAATGTGTTTGTAAGAATCTTACACAAAAAAATACTCTATCTAGAGAATTGTATACAAACAGTTATACCAATAACCAATTGTTTAACATTGAGAGTTAACTTTTACATACATATTTAAGTTATTAAGAATAAAAGGCACATTTTTTTTATGTCCATTTTTCAAGAGCATAATGCATAGGGCCTCAGAGGCCCTGCATATGCATTCAAGTAGTTTGCCAGGTAAATTAACCCTAAGGTTAATTTACAGTTTTAATCAGTTAATCTTGTTTCTACTCTTAAATTTTTAAACCATAATTACAGTAATAAACAGCAGTCTAAAGGTGAACATTAATTTTAAAAAATGCACATTTTATAAGGTTTCATAAAAGAATATTAAAAATATATATTTGGTATTTCATGAAATTTTATCTTCTAATTGAAACCAGTGAGCAAGTTTGGTAAGAAGGCTTCTGGCATTCAAAATCTACAATAAAATTTGAATATAGAATAAATTCACCAAGAATAGAAACAATGAACAATACTCACAAAATAGGAGTAGTTCCAAGTTATATTTCAAACCTCTTGTAAGATAAACAATTTCTCCAATGAAAGGTATCCGGATTTTTACAGGTAGCAGAGACTTGTTAATCATTGCCACAAAATAATTTTTGAACCTAAAACAAAGCATAGTATTTTCTGATAAAAAAAGAAATCACAAAAATAATGAGAAATAACTGGCACTGGTCTTAAATTAATATATTACAAATAAACATACATGATTAAAAACATCAGCAATTATCTTTAATTAGCTGCTGCAAATTCTCATATTTTCACATAGAAATATAAGACAAAGTTTGAATAGCAACATATAAAACACATAAACATACAATACTTTCATATTTATAACACTAGGAGGTGATATTAACGACACACTGGAAATAGTTTTACTTTCATTTTCTTGGGATAAACAAGTCACATTAAACAATATTTAAAACATTTAAGGCAAAACAACAAATATTGAAATAAATTCCAGCTACAGCAGCATCAAAAGATAATATTACAAACACAAAAATAAAATGTTTAAAATCAAAAATTTGGAATTCTTAAAGACATTACCTTAACAGTTACTAACTTTTAGCAACAAAAGGAGCATTCTTAAATTAGGCAACACAAAAGTGGCACTTAAATCTTATTTTAATACACATTTCCATTTAAAATTTTCTAGAAAAATCAAATATCTTGGGACATCCTCTTTCTAAAATGACAATATTAATTACAAATGATAGTTAAAAATGAATAAAAACACAAGTAAACAGATCTACCAAGCTGTTTTGTGTTCACTTCATGTAATTTACCTGAGAATTCTGTGATAAATATCCAATTCTGATAGATCCTGCTTGTGAATACACATTTGTTGCTCACGTTGGACTTCGCGAATTCGGCGCTGAACTTCACTCCAGGTCAAATTGTCAAGATCACTCTATTTATTCAAGAAAAGTATTATTTAGTTTTTAAAATAAATTTGATATATCTATTTTTACTAAATATATCACATTCAAGGGCATTTCTATATGAATATTTGATCTTATTTTCTAGCAATTATCTTTGCAAAGTTCTATTAAGAACAAACATGCATATATCATTAATGAACAAAACTTACATCATGAATTTTAAGAGCACTATTAAAGAAAGCTTTGATATCCCAAAATTGAAATGTATGATATACAACTTTAGCTGCTCGAAGAAACCAGAAAATAAATGCCACAAATAGGCAGAACCATGCAAAAACACCTAAATTTCCAATACATTCATCTAAAGGCAGAACTGCATCACTAAGGGAGACTTTATGATTAGTCCTATTTTGACTGGGAATGTCGTCCCTGAAAAAAGAAAGAAAAGAAATAATAAAAATTATATTTTGATTGTTCAAAGAATTGACTGGCCCAGCCTGGAACCCCAATCGCCGAAAATATGCCTAACTCAAACTGTTTGAGCTTTTGAGACAGCCAATTATTTGAACAGCCTTAAGAGGATAAGAGCCCTTTCAATGACATACACTTCACCACCACCCATCATGAATTATTTTCATGTAATTGTTAAACTTTTAACTCTGACCAAATGGTGAAATGTATAGAACTCAAAAACTGTTAATTTTGCCGTCTACTGAATTTTACTAATGATGTATTAGGACAAGGAAGGCGAACAACAAATAATCTATTTCAAATGCTTGTACTCAATGTTTCCAATAATAAATATATTAATAATGTTAATAACTCACCTAAAAAGTACAGAATAATTTACACCACTAAATAGGAAAGTTGAAAACACAACAATGAAGATAAACTGAAGCAGTTCTAAACCTTCTTGCAGCATCATACACGTAAAGCCATGCTTCTGATGGTAGTGGTACATGCGGGCAAAGAATGAATCCAAGTCTTCCACATGGTTCCAGCGAGCTGCTGGAACAAATTGTAAATGATTAATGAACGAAACATATTCCATAATAAACCTTTTACATTCAAGCTCACATTTTCGTCTCCAAATTATGTTAAGGATTCTATTATTACAATAATTTTTCATGAGAAAATACTGTTTAAATACGTTGGCTGGAACTGAAAATTAGTTCCACAAGTGAATAAATTTCATAATGACTTCTCATACCTAGATGAATTCCTAATACTAACAATTAAACATTCAAATCATTTAATAATGTATTTAAGAGCACTCTTTTGTCTATTTGTGAATTGAACATTGCAATATGAATACGTAGATTAATGAACTACATTAAAGAATTCTGCATTTGCTCACTTATCAAGCTTTAGTCATCTACATTAATTTTTTTTTTTTAATATTTAAAACAGAAATACACTAATCACTAGAATTTCAATCGACAAACTTCAGAGATAGCTTATTTATGACATCAAAGTAATCAATGTCAGCAAAAAAAGTTCCTACAGAACTATTGGAAAACTTTTCAAAATATACAACCCTCATGTACTCATTACATTCATACACCAGTGTAATTTGAAATAATCCACCTATGCTTACAATATGGAACTGAAATATGGGGATAAACATGAAAATGGACAGAATAATGACACTGCAGAAAAGAGCAGTTATCTTAACACTTGACTTACAACCCAGTTAAGTGTAGAAACTACTAAAGAAAAAATAAAATAATTACAGAAGTAGTACTACATTTACAGGGCAATATTATTAAAGAAAAAGAATACCTGCATACACTTCATACAAAATAAATAAATGAGTCACTAAATGTAAGAGGAAAGAAAAACTACCACAGAGTATATTCTTCTAAATTATCAAACAAAGGCCCTTAAAAAGTCTAAAATAATAAGTAATAAACTCTCAAATCATAATAAGTCAGCAAACAAAAGCCCAGAAACCTATTTAAAAATTCCCTCATCATCATTTGCCCATATAATTTACATAAACTTAATGTATGAGGTTATTCTACTACAATATAATTAATTGATAATTTATTCTTTGTATTATTGTATCGTAATAAATTTTGTATACGATTATATACAAATTATTATAATGACTAAATTGTTATCATTGGAATTTCTTCATCATAGTTTGTTTGTACTATTGTAATTGTACTAGTGTATTAGGTATGCAGCCCGTTCATGTTTGATCAGTGAACCTGGTTCTCTGGGTATCCCTTAGTGATACATTCTTCTTTAGCCTTCCTATGTCTCAATGCCTTATTATACTTTAAGACAACTTTCGGCAGTTTTTTTTCCTTCACGTAGGCAATCTCTCACCTCTGGTTCTCTTATGTTCCCTACTAATCTTGAGCAACTTTTTAATGTCCTTGTTTCTTTGTCAGTCTAGCCTTGAGATATTTGATATGTGACTTAGAAATTTCAACTGAGAAGAATTAAACCTTCAGGGGTCTTTGTGTTTCAGTATCCATGTTTCTAACCATACAGTAGCATTGGTTTTGATG
The DNA here is from genome assembly GCA_011170035.1 of Teleogryllus occipitalis. Classification (NCBI taxonomy): domain Eukaryota; kingdom Metazoa; phylum Arthropoda; class Insecta; order Orthoptera; family Gryllidae; genus Teleogryllus; species Teleogryllus occipitalis. The sequence goes on along the minus strand of BLKR01000007.1, from coordinate 9,008 downwards.
TTATGTTGTGAATTCTTATTTTAGTCTCCTGTGACGTATCTCTCCCACAATGCCATTCCAACAGTTCTAACATATTTTTGAATTCTGCTTTCTTTAAGTTTCTTTCTTCTGTTTTCTGAGGTCTTCAGTGTTTTGTCAAATAATGTTAATAATTAAATCATCCTATAATTTTCCCATGAGGTATTTACTCTACATTTATATTATGTCGAAAGTTTTTAAAAGTATTTAATGTAATAATTTTCTTTCTTACTGATATTTCTTTATCACAAAATCATATTTTTTAAATATCATGAAAACGACATTCACTTCCAAGTCTATAAGCAATAAAAATTGTTATAATATTATTTATAGATGTTGTCATCACTGTTGTTGAGACCAATATGATATATTTCAATAAAGATTAAATTCCCATCTTTTTTTTTTTTTATCTTTTGCAGAAATACTTCACATATCAAAATACTATTACAAGACATCCAATCAAGTGGTTTCCATATTACTAATATAAAAATAAAAGTAGATAAAATAATAAAATCAAATGGCTCGCATTATAAATAAACAGCTCTTTATTTTTATTAAATATTTATGCTTTTAATAAACATTTCAGTCCCAGGACACACTGCTCTTTGTTTCTATGAACAGCTGATTGTGACAAGAATTCATGAGCCAAACAGGTCATGAGATATAAATAACAACACAGTTGTTCCTTTGAATCTAGCCTCAACTTTGATGGGTACCAACTCCACAAATTATACAACAAAATCATTAACAAACACAGCAAAAAGGGCAGAATGGAACTTCACAATGATACAGTATTTAACTTACATTTTCCACCTTCTGGGACCACATGAAACATTACACCACTATCTTGTGGTGTTTCTTCTTCTCCAATATCTGGCCCAAAAGTTTGAAGAGGTTGATAGCTCGCTTCTAATGTTGCTGCCATGTTTCTACATAAAACAATAAACATTGCATTAACTCCACATCATATACAACATTTAATTCACGCATTGTTCGTCTAAGTGAATGTCCACGCTGTTTAAAGTAACTGCGTACTAAAACTTGTACTTTACTACTGCGTATATGTGACAAGAACAACAGCTTCAGCGGCAGCAACATCACGCACATTATCCATTAATCTTAGTATATTAGTAAACAATCCAACACAGTGTATTATATATAGTTGAGTATTCCAATGCTTTTGTTCTGTTGTGACGGATGACAGCTGATATATGTAAACAATGCGAAAAATTTACCCAACGAAATCAGCCGTCGTCGTTTCTTGAAAAAAGATGAGCGAGAAGGTAGAAGCATTTTCTAAGTAGTCAACCTCCTAAATAAACCCATCTTCGCAAAGTTCATGTTCACAAACAGCCCCATCGTCACATTATTCTAACTCCGTCAACTCACGATCATGATCACCATTCATGATTCTTTCTCCCACCCTTCCTCTTCGACTGGTCCTCGGACTCCCACCCAGCTCCCACCCTCTCCCATGCGCCAAACCTTGCTATTTGACTGGACGACAGCGCCGTCGCACAGGGGAAAAAGAGAACAATAGAGTTGCGCACAAATTGTATGAATCCTGCTACGGACGCATTTTAGCATGTCTCTCTCTCTCTCGGGAAGCGAGGCCATCTATTTCTTTGATCACTGATAACTTGATAAGTTTGCACAGAAAGCTTCCAGGTTACGTACTATCATTTGACATTGAGATTGCATCGGAAGTTGTTTTTGCTTCCCAAGACACCGTGTTAATCAATAGTTTATATTTGTTTATAAGGCTAGAATACAGTATTTAATACACGTATACAGTCGGAGACGAATTTTATACAACTATAACCAGTTGCATATTCTTAAAGAAAAAAAACTTAATTAAAAATTCTTAAAGAAAACTTTCACCACCACAATACCTTTACCGAAACAGCAAATGTAAATATAAGTCTGAATAATCAATTACATATTGCTAACTCCCCTAGAGTTAATCACATTATTCATTTGAACGAAATTAGTTATTTACTATGGGTTTCGTTTCTATTGTCATCGTAAAATCCGCGATTTCCTGGCTTCCTCCCTCCCTGTCATTTACGTCCCCACTCCAATTCCCAAACACGTGTAAGATTTCACTGTATTTTATGTCTATATACGAGGTCAACTTCAAAATATTTAAGGAGGGGTACATAAAAAAAAGAATACAATTTTCGTTAGTTTAATTCATTTATGAAAATATTAAGTATTTAATTTGTACATTACCCTCAATTTGTATATTTACATTTATAAATGTAATACATTTAGACGAGATCTTTAAAATCGATCTTCTAGCACTACCTTCTTATGGGGAAAATTGAATTTACTCTCAGAGATAATCTTTAAAACATTTATAATTTAAACCAGTATGTTAATTTAATATAATAAATTCACAAATATCATTTTCAAACATACGTATTGTTTAAAATATTTTATAACCTGATATGTTTTCAAGAAGCACATTGGTCCCTCCTGGGGCCGCTGCCCTTGTACTTTCATATTAATTATTTTCATTTGCCTGACAACTTCTTTGAGGTTTATTTAGAGTCACTGTTTATCACTCATCTATTAAATAAGTACTCTTTTTACTTGAAATGGTTATAAAAAAAATTATAACAATTATTTTGTAACTGTGCCTTCCAAGACTTTTCATAAGGAGGATATTTGTGATTTTTGGTGCTGAGCAGAGATAGCCAACTATTCATTTGGCTTTTGAATCATATTCAATATAAACAAACTATATAGAAATGAATCTAGAAACCAATATTTGCTAACCTTTCAATCAGCATGTCGGTGTCTCTTCAATTACTGCAGATTTTGAGATTTTGTGTTTGATCATGAAACACATTTTTTCATATTTTTCTAATTTTTCGCACCACACCAATAGTTTTATCAATATCGAGAATATCAGAAGTCATAGAAGAGGAGAACTTCATTTGCACAAGAGCTGTCTATGATGTAAGTTGTTTGAGATTTTTGAAATTTGAGCTTGTGTATGCTGACTGAAAACATAATATTTTCATATATTAATTAAAGATCATTTATAGATTTTGTGACCACAACTGCAATAATAAATTTGTAAATCTTAGGATCAGAGAAAGCTTTCTTGGAAAGTTATGCAAATGAAATTTCTTATCGTTCAAAAGTTTAAATTAAATGCACTCTTCTATGGTGAATGAATCTATCTACACAACCACTACACGTGTACCTCATGCTTCTTGTGCTACAAGAACATAAACTTTCTTGTATTAATTTTAATAGTTTTGTAGACATTACATTGTTATAATATTATAACATTGCAATGTCTATCCTACTAATATTTCAGCCCTCCCTCAAGAACTTCTTCACCAACAAAGCACAGGAGATTTTAAAAACTTCATACCTCTAATTTTTGAAAAATCGAAAGATTTAATAACCCAGGCTACCACTGAGAGGGCAGAGATTTGACGTGAAAAACATTCAAGATGGCAATGCTGAAAATATAATTTTGAAGTCATGTGATAATCTACATTTTGGTATGGTCAAATAATGTTATGTACAAGTTCTCCATAATTATCTGCTCAATAATCGCCCAAAAACCTGGTTGGCACAAGTAAAAATGTGCCACGCTTCTAAGTTCTAAAGAATTAAGTTTTGTTCTATAAGTTGTGACATATCAACTGTCATATTTCTGGCACAAAAAGAATTCCTGCTTTTTATTTTTCATCACTTTTTATTCTCCCAAACATCTCTTTTAGAAATCTGAAATTCCATCATGATTCATTGCCTTTACAAGGATTTTCATAACTCCACGTTTAATGTTACCGACCGACCGACCGACCGACCGACCGACCGACCGACCGACCGACCGAGCGACCGACCGACCGACCGACCGACCGACCGACCGACCGACCGACCGAGCGACCGACCGACCGACCGACCGACCGACCGACCGACCGACCGACCGACCGACCGACCGACCGACCGACCGACCGACCGACCGACCGACCGACCGACCGACCGACCGACCGACCGACCGATCGACCGACCGATCGACCGATCGACCGACCGACCGACCGACCGACCGACCGACCGACCGACCGACCGACCGACCGACCGACCGACCGACCGACCGACCGACTGACCGACCGACCGACCGACCGACCGACCGACCGACCGACCGACCGACCGACCGACCGACCGACCGACCGACCGACCGACCGACCGACCGACCGACCGACCGACCGACCGACCGACCGACCGACCGACCGACCGAATTTTTTCAAAAACTGGTTCTGAATTTTTTCTTCAAACTTACGCAACGGATACTGGTAATGGCACTGCTTAATATGACAAAGTTCGTTTTGGTCTATTCTTTTATTTTTATTATTATTATTATTATTATTATTATTATTATTATTATTATTATTATTATTATTATTATTATTGCCGCTCACTCCCTCTCAAGATCGGAGCGGGGAGAGGTAATGTTGATGATGACCGTCGTCATATACAGCATGGATTAGGCCTTTAGGCCAGTTACGTCTCCAGGAGTTTCATGTGATCATTCCACCGCAGTCGTGGAAGTCCTACATTTCTTCTGCTTTGCGGTCTGTATCCAAAACTTTGAAGAGGGATGCGTGAACTATCCATTCTCTGAAGATGGTCGTATCATTGGGATCTTTGTGAAACTAATATTTGGCCTATATTGAAGTTCTGACCTAATGTCTTCATTTTTCTTGTGGTCCCTCAAAGAGTATCCCGCTAGAGGTCTCAGCAACCTCATTTTTGCTGCTTCAATCTTTTTTCTCTGTTGAGTTCTTATTGTCCACGCCTCTGAACCATACAAGAGGGCAAGAACAGAATTTAAGAACAGTGTCTTTTCTTACTTTCTCTAGCAAATGTTGTTTCATTGTATTAAGTAGCTGCAGGAATTTAGAGAGTTTTTGTTCTAGGTCTTTAGAATGATCATAGGCTATATTGTATCCCAGATAATTAAAATTTGAGACTTGTTCAATTACGTTATTATTTATTTCAATCTTTGCTCGAAGCGGCAAGACTCCTTTAAAACCCATGAATTTGGTTCTGAATGATGATAATTTTAAATTAAAATCTTTAGCGATGTTAAAAAGACTAAAGAGGGCTCTGTTGACTTTCTTCCGAGTCTGCTAGAATAACCTGGTCATCTGCAAATAGTAATGTAGTCAAGACAATTTTTCCAATAAAATTTGTTTTTAATTGGCTTTCCCATCGCCTAATCACGTCATCAAAATATAAATTAAAAAGAATGGGTGACATGGGACACAACTGGCACCTTGATTTATTGTTCTGTATTCATTACTTGGCCCATCCCCTGTATTTCTGTACTCTACTCTTATAGTAAAATCCACATACATACTACGAATGGCTCTTACTAGATGTTGTGGAATCCCTCTTCTTAGCAACACCTCTCACAATTTTTTTTTCGATTAACAGTGTTGAATACATTTTCTAAATCTACAAATGCTAAGAACGTGTGAACATTATACTCTCTTTGCTTTTCTATTATCTGTGAGACTAAATATGCAGTCAATACAAAATCTGCCTTTCCTAAACCCATTTTGCTCTTCTAATAAGAGCACCTCTGAAATAGGTGCTAACCTCTGATTTATAATTTTGGCGTATATTTTGTACCCGGAATTCAAAATGCTTATCCCTCTGTAATTAGAGCAGTTCTTCCTATCACTCTCTTTATATGAGAGGACGACCACCGCAGTCCTCCATTCTTCTGGTATGTGACCATATACCAGCAAGTATTAAGAAAGTCCAGCAACTCTAGGAAAAATCTTTCAGATGCATATTTGAAGAGTTCATTGTTGATGTTGTCTGTTCTATTTTAATGTGTTTAAGAACCCGTTTCAATTCGTTCATTGTTATCTATTTGTCAACTATTTCTTCCTTGAAAGCTATTTCCCCTTCTTGCTGGTCCTCATTTGTCCATAGATTTTTAAGATAATGAAGCCACTTGTCATCCGGAATCAAATTAAGTTTTATATTGTAATTCTCATTCTTATTAAGTTGCTTTAATTTTTTGTAGGCTTTTGTCTGTCTTCCATGCAGATCGTGTTCCATTTCACTAAGAAATGTTTTGTAGCTCTGTCGATTCATACGCCGCACTTCTTTTTTAACTATTGCTGATGGTCTTGTATATTCTTGTTTATCGTGAAGAGATCGTCATACGCAGTTTGAACTGTTTTTTGACGTAAAATAAAAACAAAATTTAAAAAAAAGATCTAGAGGAAAGATATTGTAGATGGGCATTCTTCTTTTTCCTTATGAGATCTGCCAAATTCTTCATTGCATATTCTTAGACCACGGTTATTTCTTTTCTTCCTTTTTCCCAAAGCTTCGTCTGCTATTTGCAAAATGATACATTTCAGATTATTCCACCTCACATTGATGTTTTGACTTTCAGGCATTTCACGTAAGTGTTGATCCATTCTTTGTTAGTAAAGATATATTATCTTCCTGCAACAAATGCACTCTTAATACTTCTCGTGTTTTTGTTTTGTTTACAGGAGAGAAACGATATTTGTAGTGTAAAAGTATTTTGGATATTAATAAGAAATGATCAGTATCAACATCGTAGCCTCTGTAAACCCTCACATCTTGTACTAAAGAGCCCGTTTTCTTATAGCACGTAATCAATAATTGATCGTCTTCCCCGTGCACTCCAAGTTATTTTGTAGATTTCTTCATGGCGAAAGAATGTGTTAGTGATCTTTAATGAATTTAATTATGCAAATTCCCGAAGTGTTTGCCTTTCTATTACAGGTTTCTTCTCCATTTGTACCCACAATTCCGCTGATTGAGGCATTTCCAACTCTTGCATTCAAGTCCCCGGCAACTATCAGGTAATCATTTCTAGGAACTTAGTCAACAGCCTCTAGAAATACTTCATAAAACTTTTCAACAACTTCTTTTCTTCCTTCTTGATGTGAATAACAACCAATAATGGACAGGTGACCTCTTTTCATTTTGCATCTCAATTTTATCATTCTTTCACTTATAAATGTATATCCATCTATTTTATTTTTGAGTTTCTTTTTAATCATTATTCCTATTCCAGAAGATACTCTCTTCTCACGTTCTACGCCACAGAAAATTAAAATATATTCTTTAAATTCTGTCGAACCTAGTAACTTCTTTTTCGTTTCAGGTATGATTGCAATGTCTACTTGAGCGCACTGTAATTCCATTTCTATCAAGGTTTCTTTTCCACGTAATCCTCTTATATTTCAAACAGCGACCTTCATTAATCCCAAACTCTTGTCCTATTTCATAGTTTTGGTTGTCTTAATCATAGTAGTCCGGCATTTTCCCTGGAGAGATTTAGTAATTTAGAATATTCTCTGGCCGCGTTACGAGCGCAGCGCAGGTTAAGCTCGATGGTGGGGCTTCGGGCGTACTGGGCAATATTTCGGGTTGACCTCCTCTAGGCAGACCGCCTTCACGGGGCTAAGAGTTCTGCCTCCCCTAGGAAGGAACAAAGGACGAAATTACTTAGGATAGGTACCAGGGGCCTCGGAGCTACTCAGTCCACCCGTTGGCTCCTGGGGGCAAGGGAAGGGTTGTATAACATGATAGGAATAATTCGGACAAGGTGTTAATCGCCTCTTACGACAGGGGGGATTACCCGTGGTGCTATTCTACTAAAACTCCCGGATACCACACGCGAAATGATGATATAATAATAAAGTATTTGCCAATGAGATATTTAAATTCATATTTGGATTTAAAAATAATTTCATACTTTGGCGTAAATTACTTTTATTTTATTGACTGTCAACAATTATTTTGAAACACTATAAGACGTTAGGAAAGAAGTACAATCTTGGTAAGCTCCGGTGTACCCATCCTCTCGTGAATACAACACTTACAATTAGTTGAATTATGAACAAAAGTAGCAATGAGCATTTCTACCATTTGATATTGGCATTGCTGATTTACTTTAAATGTGTTATATTGAATAGTGTTTTGAGGGTGCAGAAGCCTTCGAGTCTCCCCTGTAACCGTCACTAAAATCACACGAGTACTCAATAACCATTTCTTTACCTCCAAGTTTGCGTTGGAACTACACGCAAGGTCATGGCGCTGTTATCTCCACCGGAAAGTGGGTCGAACAAGAAGAAGGTTGTTGTGAACAGCTGGAGACAATGTGTTAGTTTATTTTACCGCCATCAGTAGCAGCTACACCACTGCTCACAATTCATAGGCTGTGGTTCACCTGTGTAACAGATTTGGAAAACATACGTTACCAAATAATGTGACAGGGAACAATAGGTTCCATTCTTTCTCAACATTTTTCTGCATTCGTGCATGGAAGCTAGAAGTACTTACCTTCACTGTTTACTAATCGGGAAGTGTTACTTGGCAGCAAAATAGATTTCGTCGTACACGTAACGCAAAGATGTCACGACCATGTAAAACAACGGGGGCCAAGAAAACCAAACCCTGGGGCAATGTGAATAAACATTCCTGCCTCGCATATTGAAGGTTGGTTTGTTTAATTGGTTGGTTTTTCGTGTTTCCGGGCGCGTCAACTGCTTTGGTCATTAGTCCCGTAAGTGTAGTGCATGTTTGTTCTCGGGAGATGGCAGTGATCTTCCCCCGCTGGATGGCGAGATCCGGCACCGACCTACCGTCGGTTAGTGGGGTTTTCCCCTAACCAGGACTCTCCCACCAGCAGGGCACCGCCCCAGCCGGGACAAGCTCTAAGCTCCCGACCGGTCTCCCGGAATATGTGGTAGTGTAGTGCATGTTAGTGTAAGTGTGTGTGTCAGAGGAGAGGACAAGGAAGAGGAAGGAAAGATCGCGCGTGGCCCGTTTGGTAGGGTACTGCTCCGGCATTCGCCTGGTGTTGATCGGAGAAACCACGGAAAACTACCGATCAGAGCAGCCGGCCACTAGAATCCTCCTCCAGACTGAATTCGACCGAGCTGAAAAGCTATTGTCGAAAATCCTGC